>PVIU01002919.1:0-158243 GCA_004026605.1 Ondatra zibethicus
GGGCACCTCGGTTGTTTCCAGGTTCTGGCTATTACAAATAATGCTGCTATGAACATAGTTGCACAAATGCTTTTGTAGTATGATTGGGCATCTCTTGGGTATATTCCCAAGAGTGGTATTGCTGGATCCTGAGGTAGGTTAATTCCCAATTTCCTGAGAAACCGCCACACTGATTTCCAAAGTGGTTGCACAAGTTTGCGGAGTTTCACACTTTAGAATCAAGAAGCTTGTTTTTCCTCTCAGCAGCCCCTGCTGCCTCCAGGAAAGTGTCTCATATCTAATGTTTCTGAGAAAATTTGGATAAATGTTCCCTAGTTCCAGAGGTTAGACCAATTTCTTAGATTTTAATCTTCATAAAACAAGTGAAATTCTACCTGAAAAACTGCATCTCAGACAAACCAATTCCAGCCCTGAAAACTCCGGGCTCTGCACTCTGAAAGCCCAGAGCGGGCTGGACAGACCTTCCCAGAGAGAATTGTAGGAGACTTGGGCATTTCACTCACTAAATCTTCTGAGAGAGTTAGGGAACTACTGTGCTGGAATGCTTGTCCCAGATTACAAGGGTAAAGAAAATGAAATAATTTCATACGGCCTGGCCTGCAACACAGGCCTCCGAGCCAAGCCTTGTGCAGATGTTACAGTGGCTTCTTCAAAGGTATCCCCGGTCCCCAGCAACAGCTAGTCTGTGGAAAAGATCATCACACTCGGCAAAGCACCTGCATGGCCGCTTTGATCTCTGGGCAGTCTGTGCAGCAGAGGGCATTGTTGTGTCTGTGTGACAGATGAGGAAACCGAACCTCACAGTCATCGGATTTCAAAGGTAGAAGGGACCTCAGAGCCCTTTCCTTTCATCCCGCTTTCTCAGGCAAGTAGACTGCCCCGTGGATCCACAGGGAATAAATCTTGGTCTAGGACTAGGTCTGGGCCATCTAATGTTGCTTACTAATTTTTCAATCCATTGTGACTGTGCTCAGTCCTGAAAGAAACTTAAGATGTGTGTGTTTTCTCGGGAGATTTTGTCGAAACTAGTCCTACATGCTGTTTTATGAACACACACATGTAGAAAAAGATTCATGTTTATACTTTTATATGTAGACAGATTCAAGCATTAACTGGTAGACATACAAACCATCCATAAGTCTCTGGGGAAATGAGGGTGGGACTGGACTGGGAAGCATCTTGAAGGGGATGGCAGCATATATCGGGGAGTTAGACAGGGTCTCACTATGTAGCCCAGGCTGGCCTCAAACTCTCCATCTTCCAGCCTCAGCCTCTGATGTGCTAACAGGCATGTGCTGCCTAGCTTGGCTGTGTTTACCTATGTATCTTTTATAAAAAAGGTTTATTTGAGTAAAAATGACTATAATGCCATCATTTGTTCATGGGGGGCGTGGACAATGTTATTGTTATTGTTATTGTTTGAAACAAGGTTTCTCAATGTAGTCCTACTTCTATATTTCAGAAATTCACAGCAAACATGAATATTAAATAAATCCCTTTCTTCAATAATTTTAAGTCATAAGCCAGGCATGGTGGCACACGCCTTTAATCCCAGCACTCTGGAAGCAGAGGCAGGTGGATCTCAGTGAGTTTGAGGCCAGCCTGGTCTACATAGTGAGTTCTAGGACAGCCAGGACTACATTGAGAAACCTTGTTTCAAACAATAACAACAACAGTAATAGTAATAATAATTCTTTATTTATTGATTTTTTAAAGATAAGGTCTCACTATGTAGTTCTTGCTGGAATTTACTATATAGACTATATATATATATATATATATATATATATATATATATATATATATATATATACTATATAGTTTGAAGACTCTGTGACTTCAAACTCACAGAGATTCACCTGCCTTTGCCTTCTGAGTGCTGGAATTAAAGGCATGTGCCACTACTCCTGATTCATAATTCCATAAAATAAAATATATTTTAAAGAAAGAAAATTGAGTAACTGTGGATGCAGCTCAGTGGCAGACACACCTCACACATGTCCTCAACACTGCAAAACAAAAAGATCTTAAAAAGAACAATAAGGTATGAAAGAAAAGAAAAAGACTAGTGTGCTTTTCTTAGTGGTGATATTGGCCTGATTCTCACATACTTCCAGGCATGTTCAATCCAGCCCTTGCCGACCACGTGCAATCCCAGGATAGCTATGAATGAAACCCGGAACATGGGGAGATAAGAGTTCCATGTCTACCACGTCACCATGCCAAAAGCTTAGGCACCCTTAAGGTCTGTCCTCCGTGGCACTGGGAGAGTATGCTATTTTCTGCATGTGTGGCATTATCATTTCTCTTGTGTACATACTGAGTCCTAATTGCTCCGGGAGGAAAGGCAGTCCCCACCCCTAACAGCCATAAAAACCACTAGGTCCCTTTTGTGAGAACTGCATGCTGTCTGATAAGAGTGGTACCGAAAGGCTGGAAATTGAATATCAAAGTCATGTAGGGAAGTAGGGCCAAAAATATAGTTTTAGAAACTCCCTTTAGTGACTATGTAGACAGAGAAAACATTGGTCTTATAGTTAAAAGACCTTTAGTTAATTCCGTTAGTCTGTGGATAACCTCCGGTGGCTCACTGTATCCTTTCTGGTCTTGTTCTTTTGTTTGTTTTTGAGACAAAGTCAACTTTGTTCAAACTCTCAATCTTCCTGCCTCAGCTTCCTGGGTGCTAGGATGACAAGTGTTTACCACCATGCCTGACCTGGAGTCTTCTTATTGTAAACAGGAAATGGTCACATTTGACCTTACTACCCATGTGGTTCTGGAGATGGGACCACTAGTGTGTGTGTATGTATGTGTATGTGTGTGTGTGTGTTATTAACCTACAAGTGAAAAGCACAGAACCAAAGAGCAGGAGGATTATTGTTGATGCTATGAATCATCTCGAGAGCTGTCACAGTGATGTGACTCACCCTATGGTAATGTGGTGGCAAAGGCCCAAACACGGGTTAGCGGCATTGGCCCGGTAAGCTTGAAATTAGTCACAGAGGCCTAGCCAGTGATGATCCAGCAGAAGCATTGTTTGTGAAGCGAATGAGCACCAACCGAATCTCTGAGGAGAAGACTCCCCTGTTGAGTGTTGCTGGGGCTGTGGGTTTCAGCATCATCCTGGGGTTCCAGCCATGGCTCTGCTCTATCCAGGCGGATAACTGGGGTTGACTCATGTATTTCACCAACTTCACTGGCTTTAGCTCTCATCCCTCTGTTGGATGAGTGGGCTGTGACCAGGGGATGGGCTCCAAGGCTTCTTCTCATTCTTCAAGCCTATGGTATTTAGCTAGGATTTGAACTTGCAGCCTGCACAGCCCCAGGATCACCATTACTGGCGTCTTTATAACCTGGTATTTAGGGGCCTCCCCATGTGCCATGTGTGATCCAGTTTCTGAGAGCGTTACAGTAGTAATTCCCCCTTTAATTAACATGCAGTTATTTCAGTTGTTACGGCAGTGCAGACAATGGGTACCAGTCCAATCGGGGGCACACTTAGCTTTTCCACCTTCTTGCATTTCATTATATTTGGTTCTCCTTAAAATATATAATTGGTCAATTGTGAATTACAGTGTTGTAGAAAAATGGGGGATGTTTCATGAATTTTTATGGCATTTTCACCTGGAGGGCATTGTTGAGTTTCTTTGTACCCATCTAAATTTTGGATATGTGTGCTCAAATAGAAGATATTTAGTTTCTAGGAGACAGCAAAGGCCTGAGCCCTTCATTGCAAATAATTGGATTAGGCTCTTCTATCAGGAACCTCACATGTGGACAGAATCCTTCTGCTTGGCCATCACTCTGCTTACCTGGATTATATGTTGTATCTTAGCACAAACAAAGAAAGAGCACATTCATTACACAGTCTGGAAAGTGAACTGGGTTTAATGCAGAGAGAGTTTAAATCTCTGAATTGTTCTCTTAGAAGCCATCCCTCTTATTGTGAACAAAGTTGGTTGTGTTGGTTGGGCACTGACATCCTTTTGGCTTCTGCTGCTGGGTGGCTGGACATCACCAGGCAAGAGCCTGGAACTGAGCTGTTACGGTCACGGCATGGACCTTCAGTCAAGCCCTTGTTGTTCAACAGCCCTGCAAATCTAGCACTGCCTGGCTTGGTTCGCCCAACCACTGTTGCACTATCTCTGCAGCTTGGGCCCCACCCGACCCCTGCTCTGCCCTTCCCAGCAGCTGCCCACCCTTGTCTTCTATTCTTCTTCTCTCCACACTTACATCTCTACATTCTTAGCTTCCTTCTTGTCTGTAAGGAAGATTTATCTTTGTTGGCAGAGCTCCCATGTTGCCTGTACTGAGGGCGACAATGATAAGGATACTATTGGCAGTAATAATACAACAGCAGAAATAATAATAGCAGTGGTCACTTGCTGTGTGGTAGGAACCGCGCTAAACACTTTATGCACCCATCTACTCTCAGAGCAAGCTGGCAACTTGGGTACATCTCTCTTCCTTTTAATGATGAGGACCCCAGGCCTTAGAGAAGCTGAGTATTGTTCCAGAGACACTAGCTTATAAGAGGTAAAATTGGAATTCATACACAGTATGGTACAAGTGTCAAACCTGTATTTGCCTCTGAGCAAAGCCCCTCCTTCCCATTGTGATGCAATCATAGATGTGATTGACACTTCATTGGTATGACCGAATCAATGAGTTAACTCATTTTACCCCAACCCCTAGTGGCAACGAGAGCATTCAAAGATGTGATACTTCCCATGCAGAGGACTATTTCCTAAAAGGAATTTGTTCCCATTCACCTGGGAAATGTCTTCCCCAAGAATGTTCTGCAGCATGCTACAGCAACGTGGGACCTGGCAGTTTCCAGAATACTCAGAAGACACTTTACGTTAATGGCCCTTCAATTAGAAACACGTAACTTAAAAAAAAATGGGTATACTGTTTGGGAGGCTGAGCAGGCACATCACTGCAAATTTGAAGGAAATCTAGTTCTCCACAGTAAGCACCAAGCCAACTAGGGCGAATGGCTAGACCCTGCTTCTAACTTCATAGACAGGGACATGGAGGTGCAGGGAGGTAAGCCTTTTCCTTTCTCACTGTTACATAGCTTCTGAGAGACAAGTTGAGACTAGGACCCATAAAGCTTGATCCCTGGCTGAAAAACTATTACCTTTTCAATGAAGATCTTTTCCTCTTAGGAGAATATGTTACTTAGATGTGTTTGCGGCTATAACAAAAATGTTCAAGAAAAACAATTTTGCTGAAAGGGGTGCATATGCCATGGTACACGTGTGACGGTCAGAGGACAATTTGTGGGAGTCCTCCTATCACATGGGTCCCAGGGATTGAACTCAGAGAGTTAGCTTTGGAGGTCAGTGCCTTTATCTGTTGAGCTAATCCTCAAGCCTGAGAAAACAGTTTAAGGGAGGAGACCCCACCTTCCAACAACCCTCTTAGCTGTGAGCTGAGTCAATGAATCAATTAATCAGTTGATGAGGTTAGCACCCTCATGTTCCAATCACCCCACCCCCACCCTCAATGTCACCAGCAGGGACCAAACCAACACCCGAGTTCCCTTAGGGATACTCCCTATCTAAACCTTAGGAAGTGATAACAAGTGCTTCACACAAAGTCAGCTCACAGTGCTACTAAAATGACATGTCATGTGTTGAAGGTGTCTCAGTTGATAGCCACAGAACTGTTTCTGCTGCTCATGGGAACATCAGTGTGGCCAGACCTGGATCCCCAACCCTGTAAAAGAGTACCCCAGCCCATGCTCCATTTTGTTGGGGCTTCTCCTCCCAAATCTCATTTGGGTGTAGATGGAAGTTTCTGTCCCTCCTGGACCTGCAACCATTCAGTACCAACAAGACACAGAGGCTTATATTAATTATAAACTGTTTGATCTATTAGCTCAGGCTTATTATTAACTAGCTCTTACAACTTCAATTAACCCATAATTCTTATCTATGTTTGGCCATGTGGCTTGGTACTTTTTCTCAGTGCAACATTTTCATCTTGCTTCCTTTGTGTCTGGGTAGCAACTGCTTTTCCTCTTCCCAGAATTTTCCTAGTCTGATTGTCCCACCTATTCTTCCTGCCTGGCTACTGGCCAACCAGCATTTTATTAAACAAATATGAGTGGCAAATATTTACAGGGTACAAGAACATTATCCTATAGCAGGTGGGACTGTGACTGGGCTATGCTTGGAGGAGTATTCTGTTTTCAGAACCCCCCAGTCTTTGGTTGGCAGGCACTCATACCGAAGTTATTGCCCAGGTTTCCCTGCAGTGATTTGCTAGTTCTCTCTCTTAGCCCTTGTTTCCATTCATGCGTCAGGAGACACTGGTGGGAGCCAGAGAGCCCTGAGTCAGGGTGGGCCTTGGGGAAGAGGTGGAGTGAGTTAAATGCATATCATTTAAGCAGGTGATCTTTAAGCATTGTTGTGCTAAGGTAGGATAGGGCCTCTCTGTGTAGCTCAAGGCTGGCTCTGAATTCCCCTGATTGACTTGCCTTAGTCAGTTGAGTTCTGGGATTATGGGGGCATGCTGCCACATCCAGTTTGTGACATGAATGGGTTTTGGTTTATTTTTATCTCTGTGTGTGTGTGTGTTTGCACATAGAGTCCGAGAGAGAGGGTGTGGAACCCCCTGGTGCTAGAGTTACAGGTAGTTTTGAGCTGTCTGGCTTGAGTGCTGGGAACTGAAATGCAGTCCTCTGCAAAAGTGGCAGAGTCTCTGAACTGCTGAGCCATCTCTCCAGACACAACACTATTTCTATTTAACAATACTAAGGAAATTGCACTGAGCGAGTCCAGAGTAGAGCCAGGCACAGTGGGCTCAAGAGGCTCCCTGGAATCTTTCCTTGCGGCCTTCGCCCCATTTCAAAGTCACTGCCCTCAGGGCTGTCTTTGTTCTCTGTCAGCCCTTTCTTAACTGACAGCTTAACAGTTAGGTTGGCAACTGGGACCACAAATCTTTGTCCTGTCATCATCAAGAGAATATCAATGAGTGTCCTTGCATTTGTGTTACCAGGGCAACGTGATGCTGAGATCACCCAGCCTGAGACACACTGCCTGGACACTGCAACTTCTGTCACAGATAAAATCCTAAGGCTCAAAATGTTCAGCTACGTTCCCTAATCTCGCATCCCCTACCAGGCAGATGAAAGCCTGGGTCCCTCATTACAGCTGGTCCTCCCCTACCTGTTGATTTGTCTCCACACCTGTCACTGGGTGAACAAACTCAGACCTTGCTAGCCTTTGCTCAGACTCGAGGGGGAAACTCTTCAGCTGGTCTTTTCTTTCGTTGGTTAAATTACTTGAAAAGTGCAGTGTGAACCTGTCCTGCCCTGAACTTTGTCAGCCAAAGTGCATCATGTCCTTCGCTGCCATCTCAGAAAGCCTTCTCTTTCTCCACTTATATAAATATGTCTCCTCACCTGTGGAAGCTTTGCCAGCTCACAGGAGATGTCAGATCCACATGAGCTGAAGGAAGAAAATTCCAAAGGCACATCTGGTCTTGTTTCAGAGTACGGTCCTGTGTGTCATTGACATTCTCCCTTTAGACTAGGATGGAGATTTCCAGCATCCCAATCCCTCCCTCTCTCCCTCCTCCCCCCTTTCTCTCATATATATATTATATTTGTGTTTTGAGACAGGGTCTCTGCAGGTAGCCCCGGTTAACCTAGAAAGGCTGTGTATCAGGCTGGCCTCAAACTTAACAATGATCTCCTGCCTCTGCCTCCTTGGTGCTAGGATTATGGGCGTGTGCCACTGCACCTGCGTGCTACCCATTTCTGCTGGTCATAGGGTGCTATATCATTGCATCTTGCTTGAACCATCAGCTGGGACAACAGTCATACTCCCCTGGTGGGACAGAAGACTGTCCATCCTTTCCACACGGCAGGATGAAAAGCCTTTACAGGCAGGTTTTCCCCTATAGTTCCACACCATGAGGTTAGCTAGTTACCTTACCCTTCCAGCATCATGAGGTTGGCTAGTTACCTTACTCTTCCAGTATCATGAGGTTGGCTAGTTACCTTACCCTTCCAGTATCATGAAGTTAGCTAGTTTGCCTTAACTTCCCAGCATCATGAGGTTATCTAGTTACTTTACCCTTCCAGTATCATGAGGTTAGCTAGTTTGCCTTTATGTAATATTTTAGTTTGAAACTCTTCAGGGAAATGCTGCTTTAATTAATTTTTTTTCTAAACAGACTACTAGGTTTTAAATCTAATTATACATTGTGAATTTGTTGTAACAATTATTGGCTCAGAGATAAAACCTTGGGCTGGGGCCATGGAGCCCTCCCAAGTCTCTTGATAAACTAGGGCTTGTACGGTCAGCTGCTGCTTCTGTGAGTGGGGACCAGACTCAGGGACGGCATCTGATGGGCACTGTCACTCTGGGCGAGGTGCACGTGAGCCCCTGTGCTGTGTACTGCCCGGATTCTGCATCTGCTGGGGATGGCTGCAAACAGAACAGCCACACATGGTGTAGACAAGAAAATGTGCATCATTTTCTGTGCCAATCATTCTCTAGCAGGGGCGTCCTTGGCCATTGCCTCTGGAGATTGGGGGCAGGGGCGCAGGAGAAAACCAGCTAGCCAGGTATGGTGGCACATACCTTTAATCCCAGCATTCAGGGTGTGGGGCAGGGGCAGGAGGATTTCTGTGAGTTCAAGGTTAGTCTGGTCTACACCGTGAGCTCTCTAGGACAGCCTGCACTGTGTAGAGAGACCCTGTCTCAAAGAAAGGAAGGACGTACCAGCCAGCATTGTGTGTTTTCCCAGGTCTTAGGGGGTGCCTTGCATGCATTGTAGGTGGAAGGTACTTCGTGCCCCTCTGAGCGACGGAGTGACTCGTGCATCAGGGTGGGTAATCACAGTCAGCCATTCAAGGGAGAGGATAGATAGTCCTGGGCCTTAGTCAGGCTTTTCCAAGCTAAGGCGATTCTCCTGGGCACTGAAAGTTTGGATGATCCTGGTTCTCAGCAGCCACCTGTGTGACATGGGACAAGTTAACTTTTGTGTGTGGTGATAAGGGATTGAAAGAGCCGAGTCCTAACATCCTGCAATCCTAAACTTTCCCTGTTTGCTACTGTCCTCAGGAATAAAGTGTGCTAGCTTTTAACAGTCCTCTGTGTCGGGTGCACCATGTAGCCAGATTGGTAAAAGAAGGGGGATACTCCAAGATGAAATTTTAAGGCCTTTGTGGAAGCAGAAAGGTCCAGCCTCTCTGATGGACTGAACCCTGAAAGTCATACAAAGACATACTTAATTGTTACCTAAACTATTTCCTCATACCAAGGTCCCTAATCTAATTTACACGTCTTACTGAAGGACAGCATCTCAGGCCCTCATGACTTTGGTCCTTTATTATGTATCGTTTGCAATACACAATAATACAAGAGCTTCAGGTGTGCCTGGAATGTCTTGTGACCAAAGTCATGGGACGGTGGTGGTCATGCCCCTTCAGTAAAACAATTCTACAAATCATGGAAAACAATCACTGTTTTGCACAAGGATTCTTCAAGGTCAAGGTACTTCTAAAAAACAGCTGTTCATTCTAACATCTACCCCAGGTAGATGCTCAATCCCTACAGCACCTCTGGGGAGTTCTTTGGTGGCCTTAGCTTCCCAAGCTCTTGGATCGTCCCCTCATGTCCTCTGTGCTACCCAGGCTCCTAGAAGGATCTGTTCATCCCCAGAACATCCAAGCAGTCCCCAGGCCCACCTCGGCTTCTCTAAGCAGAGTCACCCTTAGTGTCTGGGTGTTTTGGGAAAACCGTATTCATTTCCTGTTGCCGCGGTAATAAAGCACCACACATTTGATAGTGCGAGGCAATATAACTTTATTACATTTCTGGAAGTCAGATTCTAAGATCAGCCTCAGTAGCTCTAAAGTCAAAGTGTCCGCAGAGCTGCCGTCTGCCCAGGCTCTTCAGGACCCCCCCCCCCCGTTTTTTTGAATTTCTTAAGGCTGCTTATGCTATTTGGCTCAGTCTTGTCCTCCACTTCCAAAAACACTAGTACATCGTTTTCTCTGGTCCCTGTTTTCATCTTCTCTCTCTGACTCCCACCCTCATGACACTTGTGATTATACCGAGCAGGCCTTGGCAATGTCCAGGCGATCTTCCCTCAGCTCAAGGTCCTTAATTTAATCACCATGTAAAGTCCTTGTTACCATGTAAGGTGACTCTCATGGGCTCTGCAGATTAGAATGTGAATGTCTTTTTGCAGGACCATGATTCAATTATCTATCCAATTTCTCTTAAAAATAAAAAAATTACTTATTTTTATGTGTCTGGGTGTTTTGCCTGCATGTATGTCTGTGTACCATGTGTGCAGAACCCCCTGGAGCTGGGGTTACTGAGAGTTATGAGATGCCGTGTGGTTTCTGGGCATTGAACCTTGGTCCTCTGTAAGAGCAGCCAGTGGTCCTAACTGCTGAGCCGTTCTGCAGCCCCCGTTTGCTTTCACAATCTAGACTTAGAGAGGAGTGTGTTGAAATGCTGTGCTGTGGCAGGGTGGAGAGTGTGGCTGTACACAGCTGTTCAGAGCACATTCCATTTAGTAGCTGTGCACTTAAGACTCTCCATTTTGAACTGTTCGAGGTACTTTATCCACATAAAGTATATTCTGCCCACACCTCCCAACTGCCAGGTTCGATAACCCACAGCCATTATCTTCTTCCTTATTTTGTTCCTGGCAGTTACCACAGCCACCAAGTGTGAGGAAGTCTTCTGGGAAAAAGCAAGAAGCTCCAAGGGTCACTGCTCCCCTGCCCCTCCCCCCCCAGCTTGGTTCTTTACATAAATGAGAAAGAGTAACAGAGTCGCCTTCATCTGGCTCTGCAGTGTGTTTGTATTAGGATTTGAGTGTGGGTGTGCCTCGTGTTCTGGGGACTCTCTTCAAACAGAGCAGTAAAACCTTGAAATAGACACTCCAAGAACACTGTAAGCATATAAATGTCATCCGCCCTCCTCTCCCTCCCTCCCTTTCTTCCTTTTTCTTTTGAGACAGAAGACTCAAACCCAGTCTATCCTCAAACTCAAGTACTCAATACTAGCCTTGAGTTACCTGACCCTCCTCTCTCCACCTTTTAAGGGCTGGGCTTACAGGTGTGTACTGCCACCTAGGCTGGCTAGGTTATTAACCCTTCAGGTTAAGAGTTTTAAGGCTTTTGCCCCACTTCAATAACAATTCATCTTTTTCTCATCTAAGATTTTGGTTTAAAAGGGCTATTCTGTGTGGATGATTTCTGTGAAATCACTTCTGTGCAAGGTTAAATAAAACTGGCACGGTGAGAATTTGCAAGATAAAGTGGAAGCTGGAAACATCTGGTTCTTGGTTTGCTTGCGTGCCAGATCTAAACGGTGTGGTTCTGGTCTGCTTGTGTGCCTGATCTGAACGGTGCGGTTCTGATCTGGCTGTGTGCTTGTTCTGAACTGTGAGGTTCTGTAGCCATTGCCGTATCTGACTTATAGACCTTTTGCATGGGTTGCTTTCCTTCCTGGGAGATGGTTCTTTCTCGCATAGCCTTGCAACACCCAGGAGGAGAACTTCTACCAAGAACTTGCTCCAGCCCAGAATTCAAGTTTTAAAAACACAGCTGACTTCCCTAGGGAAAACATAGCCAACTTCATGCTCCTCTGGTCATAGAAACCAAGTTGGCACCTCATTAGCACCTTGTTGTAAGGACAGTCCTGTGGTGGACAAGCCTGGGGCAAGAGCTGGCCCTGAGCTGGCAGGTTTGGGGGAAGCTGAATCAGCCTTCTAAGTCTCAATAGTACACAAGACGTAATCATGCATCTGACGGGACCATCCCGCCTTTCGGTTCATCTTGACTGCGTCAACAGTTGTTGGCCCTTCCCGCTCTGTTCCTGCTGGGGTTGGTGTGCCACCCAAGGGCCCTGCAAAGCTTGGCTTCCACCTGCACAATCCCCAGAGGGAAAAGGTCCACAATACCATTAGCATCGTCCCGCCTCTTTCCCCATATCTTAAAATGCAGCCAGTCTCAGAGCCCAGCATGGCTGCTAACTGGGTGTCTCTTAAAGAACTTGAAAAAAGTTTTTGATTCCTCACACAAAGGAAAAAGGAGCAAAGCCATTTTGTTTTTAAAGCTGCCGTGGCAGTGTGTTTTGTTCTTGTACTTAAGTGTGGGTGTGGCTCGTGCTCTGGGATCTCACTTCAAACACGCAAGCAGCCCAGGAGGATGCACACAGAGGCCCAAAGGGTTCCACTTTAATTGTGGGATTGGGGTTTGGTCCCACAGGCTGAACACTCTTTCCTCAATGACAGTGAGTGTTCAGAACTCTACCTTCTTGCTTTACAAAATTGAAATGAAAATGACCTATCCGGTGTGACCTCTGAGAATGCACCAAGCCCCCAGGGGGTCACAGGAGCACCACTTGGGTGAGCTAGCATAGTCTCCTTGCAGTCTCCCTACCTCCTCCCAGAGAAACCTAAGCATTCCTCAAAGGAGCCCTGGAGAAGGAGGTGTGGCGTGCCACACCCTTGTTTGTCTGTCTTTTTCTCCTCACCCTAATCCACCCCTAGCCTCTTCACTGCCTCCCTCTTTTCCTCCCTGTTTCATTATATTGAGCTTTTACTGCCCAGTGCTTGTGACAGCGGAGACTGAAGGACACAGCTGTGTGTCCCTTTCCAGCTTCATCTTCCTAAGCAAACTGATTGCGCAGGCTGCCTGGTCCATCAATCCGGACTTCAGATTTCACAAACCCGTTCAGATGCCCCAGAATTCCATTTCACCAGATCTAGAACACATTTCCTGGTTATATTCATTTCCCACAAGGAGAACTTGAGACCCAGAAAATATGGTTTACCTGAAAGCCTCAACTGTGGATGCCACATATACCGGATTCTCTGGAAAAGTCTGTCCCATTTGTAGACAAGTTCATTCTCGGTTTGCCCAGAAATGCAATAGCCAACTGACACAGGACACAAGAAAGACATGTGGCAGGGTGGGCTCCTCCCGCCTCTCATAAGGTTCTGTGAAAATTGACTAGCACTTTCTACTTCAAATGTAGATTTTTTTCATTTATAGTATTTTTGGTTGTTGCGTATAGTACTTGTGTGTAAAAAGCCATCTTACTACTTTTGGATCTGAGCTGAGGACTAGGATGAAAGTCATAAACATATATGCAGTTCATTCTGTGTGTAGTTTTCAAGCCAAGAAACATATGGATTGTCTCATATTATTTAAGTGATAATTTTTTTGAATCAGTAATTATGCCAAATTCAAGATGCTGCTTATCAATGGTAGTGATGAACTATCATCATGGGAGTAGAGGGCAAGAGCCAAGTGGGGAGTTAGCATGTGGAAGTTAACATGTAGGGAGTTAGCATGTGGGGAGTTAGCATGTGGGAGTTAGCATGTGGGAGTTAGTATGTGGGGAGTTAGCATGCTGGGCTGGTTTTTATTTTGTGCATGGAACAGAGCACAATCTCTATAGATACTTTATATTATTATTATTATTATTATGAATTATGGGGCAGGCATGTGCGTATGTCATGATGTGCCCGTGGAACTCAAGAGGACAGCTTGTGGGAGCCAGTTTTCTCCTTCCACCGCGGGACCTGGGGATCGAGTCAGGTGTCAGGCATGACGGCAGATGCGGCACTCACTGAGGCATCTCTCTGGTCCTGGGCAAAACTTTTTGAATGTCTTAAATGTTTCAATAATGTATACATTCAAAAAGTAATTGAAAATGGTTACTTATGTTTTGTTATATAGATATATCATAATTTACTCTGATCAAACTCTGTCTCCCTATTATTGGACGTTTGTAATTTTCAACCATTAAATAATGTCATAGGGACATTTTCAATTATCAAGTGTTGCTTTGGGATGTATTTTCATAATTGAATTATTGAGTCAGGAACTATGACAGTAATGGCCATGTATTCCAAATCACCTTTATCAACAATACAATACATTATGTCTTTGCTTATGTTTTGTTCTTTTGAGACAGGATCTCACCATGTAGCCCCAACTGGCCTGGAGCTGGCTATGTAGATCAGCTAACCTCAAATTTGAGACATCGCTCTCTCCTGGTCTCCTACAGCTCTGGGCTACCTTACCCAGCTGACATTTTTTTCTACCTTATCTCTCAATGGTGGCATCTGTTTGTAATTTTGGAGGTTTTGCTAGTCAAGCATTTGTTTGTAATGGTTGCTTCCAATCACCAGAGAGCCTGACCGTTCTGCCAGATAGCCTTTTGTACTGGAGATTTGGGCGTTTCCTAACATGTCAGTACTTGTTTGTAGGATCTATGAAGTGGGGTCTTCTTTACATGGGGAAAGGGGTCACTCACTGAAACCTAGCAATGCATGTGGACCTCTTGTCTCCTTACAGTGCTGCCAAGCTCCTGGACAAGAGCCCCTTCTCAGTCAGTAACCAGAACCCTCTGCTCCCTTCGCCAGCCAGTCTCCAGCTGGCCCAGCTGCAGGCCCAGCTCACCCTCCATCGGCTGAAGCTGGCACAGACAGCTGTCACCAACAACACTGCAGCCGCCACGGTCCTGAATCAAGTTCTCTCCAAAGTGGCCATGTCCCAGCCTCTCTTCAACCAGCTGAGGCATCCGTCTGTGCTCGGCACCCCACATGGACCTGCTGGGGTTTCCCAGCACGCTGCTACCCTACCTAGTACCCGATTTCCTTCCAATACAGTTGCCTTTTCACCCCCTAGTCAGGCACGAGGCCCGGGACCTTCTGTGAACCTCCCCAGTCAGGCCCCCAATGCTGTGGTGGTACACCCCTTCAGTGGGGTGATGCCTCAGACCACTGCCCAGCCAGCAGTCATCCTGGGCATTGGAAAGGCTGGGACGACACCAGCTACTGCGGGGTTCTATGAGTACGGCAAAGCCAACCCTAGCCAGGCCTACGGTTCTGAAACGGAGGGCCAGACTGGCTTCTTGCCAGCCTCAGCCTCGGCCACAGCATCAGGTAGTGTGACCTATGAAGGGCACTACAGCCACGCAGGGCAGGATGGCCAAGCTGCCTTCTCTAAAGACTTCTATGGACCCAATGCCCAAGGGTCACATGTAGCATGTGGGTTTCCGGCTGAACAGGCTGGGGGTATGAAAGGGGAGGTTGGTGGGCTGTTGCAAGGTACGAACAGTCAGTGGGAGAGCCCCCCTGGATTCTCTGGCCCAAACAAGCCTGATATTGCAGCAGGACCCAACATGTGGCCTCCCCCTGCCAGCCAGCCCTATGAGCTATATGATCCCGAGGAGCCTACCTCAGACAGGACCCCTCCTGCCTTTGGAGTTCGGCTTAACAACAGCAAGCAGGGGTTCAGCTGTTCCCGGCGGAGGGCCAAGGAGGAGCAGCCGATGCTGTCCGTGAGGCCTCTGCAGGCTCAGGAGCTGAGTGACTTCCATGGCGTGGCTCCACTCCACCTACCACACATCTGTAGCATCTGTGACAAGAAGGTGTTCGACTTGAAGGTGAGGTACCTGAGGAAGGCTGGGCCCCTGGGGTTGACTCTGGGGCACCTAACTTTGTCTCCAGGGTCCTTTATTAAAACCATAGGTTGTAGACCCCAAAGGAATTTCAGAATTAAATCAGCATCCTGATTTAAAATCAAGGCTTTTCTTCTCTGTCCATTCTAGAAGCTATAGCCCCTTCAACATAGATGCTGTACTGAGTTTGAAAGAGGGTCAAGGGTAAAAGATCAGTTCTCAGGTTGGAACCAGATAAACCATTAAGGAAGACTGCCAACTGTATCGTGTGGAGGGAGAGATTCCCGAGGCCACCCCCCCCCACACACACCCAGTGGTAAAATGCTGCACTACCGTGAACAAGAACCCACACAACAGAATGTTTGCTCCAAGGTGGACTGATAATACAACAAATTATTTCAAAATAATAAAATGTATGTAACAGCTGACACACACTAAACCTTTCCATGTGCTGGCGGTAACCGCATGAGGTAGACACCAGGGTTTGGGTTTTGCTCTGGCCTTACTGTGTTTTGAGACTGGGTCTCACTGGGCTCTGGCTGATCTTGCTGCGGCTAGCCTCTGCCTTCCTGAAGGCTGGGGTTATAAGCATGGGCCTCCATGCCCCAAGAAGGTAGATGCTATCATTATGCTCTTTTCGCAGATCAGAAATTTTAGGCCCAGGCACAGGAGATGATTAGACCCAGACTAGAGAGTGACAGAGTAGGGATTTCATTATGGCTGTGGCCTCCCTGAGTCAGCTGTCACACCAGCTCTCTCCCATCCTGTCCCAGAGCAAAATACAGTTCCTCCTTAGTGGGAATCACAGTGCAGGGTGTCCTTCACCGCTGCTCGGGTCATGTCACCCAGATATGTCTCTGGGACTTGAGTGAGACGCACTTCCCCATCTCCAGTGTGGACGCAGTGATAGCACTGACCCTAGCTGGCGCTGGAGGTCTTGTTCTCACATGGCCTCTTCTGAGGCTTTAGAAGTCACTGTGTAGACCCGAGAGAAGTGGGTGGCGTTTCTCTGTGGAGAGGAAAAGCATGAGGTCAGGAGTCTATGGAGAGGAGACAGGGAATCTGACTTCAAGTCTGGGTAATCATCCCAGATGGATACAGGGAATGCAGATGAGGGTTGACCAAAGGGACTGAGAGTTGTATCGCAGCAACTGGGGTGGGGAGGCAGAGGAGAGAAAGGGAGATGAGGTGTCTTTGGTCCAGCCTCTGGGTACCCAGAGCTTCCAGCCTGGCTGGTAGTAATAATTCTTATCCTCTGCCCCCCACCCCTGACTCTCTGGTCTTCTCATCTAGGACTGGGAGCTGCATGTGAAAGGAAGGCTGCATGCCCAGAAATGCCTGCTCTTCTCTGAAAGGTGAGCGCGCTCCAGACGGTTCCCTGCATGTGCTCACCCGGTGTTCACTGCAGAGAACCCGCCAGGGGAAGAAAGCCCGGGGCCTCCAGGAGCATCCCCTTAATGCACAGGAGTTCCTACTGCTGGCTGCCAAGCAGAAGGCAATGCTGGAGGGATGGGAGGCATGTGCCTGCCACTGCCTCTTGGGCACATTGTATTGCAACTGCACCAACTAGGCGAGACCCCTCTGGGGATGCCTCCCAAGGGGTGGCTGTATGGTATGGGGGAAGCTCACTCCAGGATTTGGAGGTTTGAAGGCTGCTGTTGTGGACCTGGGGAATAAATATCAAGTCTGACCAGCACAGAAAGACAGGAGAAAGAGGCAGGCAGGGCCAAGTCCTAGGTTCTGGTCCCTGGGCTGGTGTAAAGACTTGGGTTTTTTGTTTATTTGTTTTTGGTGTGTTCCTGTGAGTGTGATTGGAGCTGGTAGGGGCTTGAAGGAGGGAGCGATGCACACAGGACCCTCAGAACAAAATGCTGGCTGCCATGCTGAGAATAGATCTGGGGTAAAGACCTACCGTAGAGGTCAGTGAGGAGGAGGTTCTCTGGCACAAGGATGAAGAACAGACAACTACAAGCCCCTCCCATCATTCACAATAGCTAAAAAATGAAAGCAACTGGGAGGCCCATTAACCAGGAACCAATCAACCAAGCGTGGACTCTCCACACAATGCAATGCCACTTAAGTCTTTAAAAGGGAGGAAATTCTGACACACATAGTTTTGATCTGTAAAATTCCACTCTCGTGAGGTATTTTGGAAGCTAAACAGTCGGGTTGGTGGGAACGGAGAGTGGGTGTTTCCTGGGCACAGTTTCAGTTTTATAAGGTGAAGGGTTCTGTGACTGGATGGGGGTGGATATACGCAGCGTGACTGTATTCAGTGCCCTAGAACATGGGTAAAGCAGTATGGTTCATGTTTTGGTACCTTACTACAGTTAAAAGAATTTTTACGAAAGCCTCCCTCTTCTTTGTTGTGGTAAAGCTCATTACAGTCTTACAACCAAGCAGCAGTTAGCGCATTCACAATAGTGCAGTTCTCACTAGCATCCACCCCTCCCTCCCTACTGAAGCCCCTGGGGACCAAGCTGTTTGCTTCCCGTGGACATTTCATGTAAATGCACTCTTATAGCCTGGCTTTTTAAACTTACCATATCTTAGGAGACTCATCTACATCATATCACATAAACAATATTGGCTTTCTTATATACCTAAAACCACAAGTGGTGTATCTAGTCATCTTTGGATGGGCACGTGAGTCATTTCTACGTTCTCCATGGTGACGAAGGCTGTGAGCAGCCACACATGAGTTTTTATTTATTTTATATTTTTATTTTATTTACATATTAGTATTTTTCCTTTCATTTATTTATTTAAAAGTTTTTTTTTCAGTTTACATACCAACCACAGTTCCCCCTCCCAACCCTCCTCCCATTCTCCCCCACCTTCCCTCCCATACCCAATTCCCCTTCTACTCCTCAGAAAGGGTAAGGCCTCCCATGGGGAGGCAACAAAGTCTGGCATATCAAGTTGAGGTAGGACCAAGCCCCTCCCCCCACATCTATGCCGATCAAGGCATCTCTCCATAGGGAATGGGCTCCAAAAAGCCAGTTCATGCACTAGGGATAAATCCTGGTCCCACTGCCAGTGGCCCCACAGACTGCCACAGCCACAACTGTCACCCACATTCAGAGGGCCTAGTTCGGTCCTATGTAGGTTCCCTAGTTCTCAGTCTGGAGTCAGTGAGCTCCCACTAGGTCAGGTCAGCTGTCTCTGTGGGTGTCCTCATCATGGTCTTGACCCCTTTGCTCATATAATCCCTCCTCCCGCTCTCTTCAACTGGACTCCGGGAGCTTGGCCCAGTGCTTAGCTGTGGATCTCTGCATCTGTTTCCATCAATTAATGGATGAAGGTTCTATTATGATAATTAGGGTGACCATCATCTGATTACAGGGCAAGGCCAGTTCAGGTACCCTCTCCACTATTGCTTAGAGTCTTAGCTGGGGTCATCCTTGTGGATTCCTGGAAATTTCCTTAGTGTCAGGTTTCTTGCCAGCCCCATAATGGCTCCCGCTATCAAGATATCTCTTTCCTTGCTCTCCCCTTTTGTTCCTCCCTCAACTTGACCGTCTTGTTTCCTCATTTTGTCCTCCCCAGTTCCCTTCATCCTCCCACCCCTCTCCACTCTCCCTTTACTCAGGAGATCTTATCTATTTCCCCTTCCCAGGGGCATCCATGTATGACTCTCTTAGGGCCCTCCTTCCAGGCTATACCTGAGTATTTATTGTATCTTTTTCAATTTTGGGGTATTTTATACATCAGAGCAGAATTTGGGGTCATATACTTGTTTTTGTTTAACTTCTTGAAGAAACTGATTGTCTGACTCTCCTTTAGTGCTGGCCTTCGGTGTATTCTTGCATCAGCAGAGGGGACACTGTGCTCCTCCCCAAACAGCACAGCTGCTTATAACCCCACTGGAAATGAGGGTAAGTGGACGGGGCCTTCAGCAGAGTTAACAGTCCTCAGCTTTGTATTCCACCGTTGAGATCCAGGACTTCCGAATATGAGCTTCCTGTTGTGTGCACAGACAGGACTTCCTGGATATGAGCTTCCTGTTGTGTGCACAGACAGGACTTCCTGGGTATGAGCTTCCTGTGTGTGCACGGACAGGACTTCCTGGATATGAGCTTCCTGTGTGTGCACGGACAGGACTTCCTGGGTATGAGCTTCCTGTGTGTGCACAGACAGGACTTCCTGGGTATGAGCTTCCTGTGTGTGCACGGACAGGACTTCCTGGGTATGAGCTTCCTGTGTGCACAGACAGGACTTCCTGGGTATGAGCTTCCTGTGTATGCACAGACAGGACTTCCTGTGTATGAGCTTCCTGTGTGCACAGACAGGACTTCCTGGATATGAGCTTCCTGTTCATGTGTAGACAGTCCAACCCCAAGCATTGACAATATTCTCTGGAATATTTCAGACCCTCCGCTGTGCCAGTTACAGCAAGCCCAGTGGTGTAATCTTGCGAAACACTAATAAGCACAGCCAGAGAAAATTTTCAGTTTTCTCTTACCACCTGTGAATCGTGTACGTGTGTGTGTGTGTATGTGTGTGTGTGTGTGTGTGTGTGTGTGTGTGTGTTGAGGCAGGGCCTCTCATTGGTCCAAAGCTCAAGCAGGGAGCCTCAGAGATTCTCTTGCCTCTGCCTTCTCCACACTGGAATTACAGGCAGGTTCTACCTAGCATGCCTGCAGTTTTATGTGGGGTCTAGTGATGGAACTCAGGTCCCCTGGCTACAAGGCAGGCATCCACCAGTCACGCTGTCTCCTCAGTGATGAATTCTGAAGGTTAAGTTTGTGACTTTTTTTTAACCTGGTGTCATTTATCATTCAGATTATGCCTCAAATCTTGGAACACCGTATGCAGCCATTCCAAGGGCCTTTGCTCAGTCAAACCCCACGTTTCCTTCGGCTTCCTCAGGGACAAATGTGAGTACAAAAGCATTTCCTCTATTTCCCTCTTCATCCTCAGAGTGTTCACATCATTGCCATGTCTAGCCCAAGAGATGTGCGTTGGGACGCGGCTGGGTCTTTGTGTCCCCAGACAGAGGCCACCCTGCTAGTGTTGAAACAGAAAACGTTCTTTTGCTGCTGCTTTTTATTGAGACAGGTCTCACTGTGTGTCCCTGCCTGGACTGGTGTTCACCGTGTAGTCCAAGCAGGCCTCAAACTCATGGCCCTCCTGCCTGAGCATCCCAAATGTTGGAAGTGCAGCCATGAGCCACAGGATCAAGCCTTCTTGCCATATCTTCCAAAAATCAAAGATACTTACTGGCTAGCATTTATAACTTTTTAGGGGGAAAGTCACATGCTTTTATGTTTTAAAAATTCTCAATTAAAAAATGCAACGCTGGGCATGGTGGTGCACACCTTTAGTCCTTAGCATTTGGTAGCCTGAAGTAGGCCTATCTCTATGAGTTCAAGGTCAACCTGATCTACTCAGTGAGCTCCAAGCCAGCCAAGGTTACATAGTGAAACCCTGTCTTAGCATACCCCTAGATTATTTGTGTGTGTGTCTGTGTCAGTGCAAGGCACGTGTTTCCAAATGCCTGCAGAGGCCAGAAGAAGGCATCAGGTCTAGGCCTGAAGTGCTCTTCACCACTGAGCCACCTGATGCCAGTGCTGGGAATCAAACTCAGGTCCTCCGGAAGAGCCTGAAGTGCTCTTCACCACTGAGCCACCTCTTTAGACTTAAAATAATTTGTAATATTTTATTGTTGTGGATCCCTTTGGCTGAGAGTGTGATTCTAAAATTTGAGCCTGAGATTGGAAGTGACAAGTGGCTCCAGGTTCCTGACACCAAAGGGGACTGCATTAGTGCTCTCTTTTGCTGGTTTGTGTGTGTGTGTGTGTGTGTGTGTGTGTGTGTGTGGTATATGAGGGTGTGTGGTATGGGTGAGTATGTGAGTGTGTATGGTGTGTATATGTGTATATATTTGGTATATGGGTGTGCATGAGTATGTGTGTGTGACATATGGTGTGTGTAAATGGTGTGTATGTGTGAGCGTATGTGGTGTAGCCTGTGACACTCATAGCTAGTCCCCAGTCTCCACTTCCCTTCTCGATTGTGGAGTTCTCGGATGTAGATACAGCCTGCCACATCCAGCTTTTGGTGTGGGTTCCCAGGATCAAACTTGGGTTGTCACCACAGCATTTTTCTAGCTGGGACATCTCCCCAACACGGCACTGACCTTGGTTGTTTGACCTTAGTTTTGTTCGTGGTCTCTGTAATGTGTGCTTTAGTCCTTCAAACCCTAAGGCTTGTCTTCCTTTGGCCCCAGTTTAGCCCCCTCTTTCTCTCTTTGGCTTCTGATGTTTTTCTGTTATTGACCTTCTGCATGCCATCAAAACCTGCTGAAAAACAAAAGGCGTGTGGCCGAGCCCTCCCAGAGGGCGTCTGGTGAGTGTTTGAGCTGCTGCCTCTGCTCTTCTAGTCTGTGCTGAGAGCAGATGTGGCCTCCTTCTCTCCTCTCACAAGCTCTGTTGGGAAGGTCTCCATGTGCTGTCCCCTCCGCATGTTGGCACATCTGTATAAAGCATCAGAAAAGCAAGCTGTGTGGTACAGCTTCTAGGTCAGGAGTGACAGGAGTGAGTGACAGGCATGGCCGAACACGAGGCCTGGGTTTCTATTTATCCGCAGTGTCGAGTAGACGTTCTTTAGGGGAGAGTTCTTGTCTGCAAGTTCATGCTTTAGTCAGAGTGGATTTGGTGGTTTCTGTCATTCACTTTCACCTCTTAGAGCCATGTATGGATCCAGTTAGCCTTGGGTCAGTCCCAGGAGAGTACGTGGCTTTAATTAGGTCTGTCCCTTGCCTTTAAACTCAAGCCACTGGTTATATGATCTGATACTCTGATCCTTGCCGCTCACTGTCCCCGAGGAGTACGGGCCACCAAGGTACCTTTGTGCCATACGCTGGGGCTCTCACTGCAGGCACTGGAAACGAGGATGGCCATGACCAAGCTGGGGGAGGCTGGACTCGTGACAGGCAAACCGGGGTCAGAGCTTGCACACTCACTCCCCCTTGAGGCTTGGGTTCAAGATAAAGAACTGGTATCATTTGAGCCCCTTATGGGGAACTTAGAAGAGGCTGCAAGAGCCATGGGCAGGGCAGTTCTGAGTTTGTCCCAGTTTTCATTCCTACTCTCCCGTGCTGACCTGTGAGCCTATGGCGTTGGAGTCAAGAGACCTAGATTCAGGTCTCAGTTCTGGAGCTGACAGCCTTGGGGCCACGGGTTCTCTACAGCTTTACTTCCCTACAGCTCCATTCGTTAAATAGGGACAACTCTCCAGATGATGACTTTGAGAGGTAGGGAAAATTGCTAGGTTTTTCACATGGCTTGCAACTTATTCGTATTATGCCTTTCATCTTGGCACATCACACGTGGCCTTCTTGTTCGGTGCCCAAGACTGAGAGTGAGGCTTGGGATGGACCCCAGAGTGCCCATCACATACATGGATGATGCATGCAGCAGAGCTTTGTACGCGGTCCTGTAAAGAGCTAGCAATGGCTGTTAATGGGCAATGAGTCTTGCTTCCCACATTAGCTACCTTAGAATGCTTTCTACCCAGGCAGCTAGGAGGAGATGGAGACCCCAGATGCCATAAACTCCAGCTCACATTTCTGTTGTGCTTAATGTGCTCTTAGCCTTCTGCTCCGTGTTAGTTCGCTTTGTCCTCCAGACAGTTCCATAGGTAGGTACTATTATTGCCTCATTGTACAGCTGAGGAACCACGGAGCAACACAGGCCTGCTTCCAGGTTCTCAGGGGGTTCCTTTTTGCAGTGATTCTTCTTAGTGAATTTCTCTTCCTTCTCCCTACACCTCACCCCACAAGCTCTCCAGGAGGAGGAGAAGCTGAAGCAAACTTAGGGGTTCACGGACTTTTGCAGCCTTGGGCAGCCATGGAACAATGTAAAGAATCCAGTAATGTGGAGCATCCTGGTTCTGCTGTACTGCAGCAGCATCTCCCAGGACGAGCACGGGCCTGGAGAGCTTCCTGTAGATCCCAACAGGACTGGAGGAGCATCGTTCGTGGGGCTTTATCACTATAAGTTTTTATGATGTCTTTCTGGTCGCATGAACCTCCCCAGGGATATCTGGGGTCTTGAGGACTCCCTCCAGCTCCTACATTCCCAGTACACAATCATTCACTGGAGTCCTGTCAAATGCTGATGGCCCGTTAGCTCATTCTGCCAAGTGGAATCAAAGGAAGGCATAGCTCCATTTTGGGAAATCTGAAATGCAAAAATGCAGACAGCAGAAAATAAGCTGAGGAGTTGAGCTGCCACTGGAAACTCTTCCAGTGGCTCTGTGAAGGCTCAGGGCAGCCCTGCAGAGAGCACTGCTTACAGATACCTCCAAAGACAACCAAACTCACTGAGGGTGGCGACTCTCACCAAATGAGACTTTGCCAGGCTCCAGCATGAGCTCGGGAGCTTCTTTTGTGTAGCATACATTTTTTTTCTTTACAAAACATATGCTTATTGGAAAAATTCAAAGTGACAGCCCATCTCGGGGATCCCATTTGGACTTTGATGTGTTCGTCTCTGCAAACATGTCTTATGTTTATACCAGGGCCCTTCCTTTCTGAGTCCATTTACATCTTTCCAGGAACATATTCTGTTAAGCAAAACCAAACATAACCAAGACTTTGTTACAGTGGGACCACTATTGCTTGTGGGACAGCAAAAATCCATTGCTACTCTGAAAGCTCTGTTTCTATGCAGGAAACAAAGTGGCACAGGGCCGATGGACTGGGGGTGCAAAACATATCAGAACTGCCGCAAAAACCCAAAACTCCCTCAGAAACCACTGCTGCTGCAAACTGGCCGCAGCTGGGCTGAATCTAAGCTCACCTGTCTCTGCGCAAGGCAGATTCTTTCCTCTCCATATTTTTTTTTTGATAGAGACAGGACATTGGAGTGACAGATGTCTGCCTTGCTAGTGGCGTGCAATTTGTCGAGCGTCCCCAGCCCCTCTCCCTCTATTCAGGGTCCCCAGACATAGGTGTTGCCTTTCACCTAGGCTGAGCTACTTGACAGAGCCATGGCTTCTCCTTGGCTGTCTGAGTCATCATAGACAGAGTAGTCAGGTTTCCCAAGGGCCATCCAGACTCGTCAGGCTGTAAATAGGTTTCTTGCACCCGCTAAGGCATATTTTGTCTGCGTGCAGCTGTAATATCATGTGAGTATTTGTAGGCCCCTTCACATTTAGTGGTGGTGTCACAGATGGCCCTCTTGGGTTTGGGATGGTACACATCATTTTAATTTTGCTGTCTCAACAATATCCTGTATTCCAGGCACTCATAAATAGGGAAACCGAGGCGAAGGAGAGCAGGATGTTTGTAGAAGGCTCCAGGCTCCAGACATAGGTTGTCCCTCAGATTGCTGGCCGTTTCTACAACATTTATCTGTCCTTCCAGGCCTTCTGAATCTGCGGCTCAGAGCATGGCTTTCCCAATGTCTTTGTGCGTGAGGATTAGCATGGCCCACACTAACTGTCCCCTTCTTGTTTCTGTTCTAGCTCTGTCATTGCTTCTGTCCCTTTAGCCCAAATTACCAGCTGCATTTTCAAAGACTGATACCAAGGAGATAGGGGACTTGGGTGGGTTTTATTTTCTGGGTTTTAACATTATTTTTAAATAAATCTTTATTGTTTTTCCTTTTGTGACCAAAGTAATACAGCATGATGTAGAAATAATTTTATTGCTAACATATTTATGACTAGAAAATATTACTTTGCAGAGAAAGCAGGAGGCATGCTACATTTGCCACAACTTGTGTCTGTAGGTAGTTTAATAAGTAAAGGTACTTAAAAATCAGATCACAGGACACAGTTTATTTTACCATATTTTTTCATGTGAAAAAACTAAATTTAGTTTTTGAATTTTTTATGTGTATGGGTGTTTTGCCTGAATGCACGACTGTGCACTACATACATGCCTAGTGCTCATGAAGCAGGTCAGGATGTTAGATCCCCTGGAGCCGGAGTAGCAGGAAGTTGTGAGCTGCCATGCAGATGCTGGGAGTTGAATCGGGTTCTCTGCAAGAGTGACCAGTGCTCTTAACCACTGAGTAATTTCTCCAGCCTTGTCTTGTTTTCTTTCTGAGACAGGGTCTTGCTTTGTAGCCCTGGCTGTCCTGAAACTCACTTTATAGACCAGGCTGGCCTTGAACTCACAGAGATTTGCCTGCCTCTGTCTTCTGAGTGCTGGGATTAAAGGTGTGAGCCATCATGCCCTGCTAGGACATCCTTTTTATGTGTTTTATGACTCCAAAGTTTATGGGGATAAAGTTGCTCAGAATGGGAATAACCTAATAGCCAAAGACAAATCCTTGACCCCAATAAAAGTGATTTACTCCATGTCAAACCTAGCATGATTGCTAAACTGCTTGAGACCACCCACGAGTGCAGCATCAGTGTCCACTCCAGGCTGATTCAAAATGCACAGCTGTGGAATCCACGCCCATCTCTATCTGCACGTCCTGTTCAGAGCCACCATCGTGAGGAGCAAACATCTGTCCTTTGTTTCTCATGTGCTTCTAGCACACAACCAGCAGAGGCCCTGAGACTCTGCCACATGAAATGCGGTCACCCAGACACATCCAGCTGGAGCCCAGAAATCATTTGCTGAAGGTGGAATCTACAGTCTGTAGCTGCAGGAAATACTTCTCGAAACCTCTCTGACCCACGGGTCTCCTGCCCTGAGCCATATCCTTATTATAATTCTGAGTTATTTGAACAGAACCTCTTTGAACTCACACACAGGGCCTGTTTCTACCTGCACCGAAAGGCACTGTAAGGCCTCAGAACCTTCAGCCACAAGACTATTTGCTCTGTTCACATTTCCACCCAGCTGTAAAAGATTTGAGGGTAAACTGAGAAGTCTGGGATTGAGCGTTAGAGTCATTAGAGGCAGCATCGGGCAGAAGAGTAGCCCCAGCATGTTAGGATACACAGCCCGAGCTACTGATCCCACGCGGGGCCATCCGAGGTCAGTGCCTCTCCTAGCTGGTGAAGGATGGTTGTCCTTTCAGCTTGGTAATTAGGGCTTTGGTTACAGCCCTGACACCTTAGCTCTTTTAGAGGTCTGACCTTGGGCTGGAAAATCTCAAGTGCACTGTCACATGTGTGTCTCCTGGATCTCAGCAGCAGAGCCGGGTGGTGGGTGTGAACTGAGCCCATCAGCACCTCACAGCCAAAAGGCAGGCTGGTGAGAGCCAAGCATTTCCTTAAAATCCATCTGTTTCTACCCCAGAGCTCCCCTTGAAAAAAAAAAGATACTTTTTAATATATTTCCAAGTGACGCATAAGGCATAAGGGACTCTCGTAGGACTCTTGCCAGTGTTCACGTCTCCCTTCTCCCCTGCCGTTAACTTCACCCTCCTTTCCTGTGTTTAACCGTCTGTCTGTCTGTGAGACAGGCATTTTCTTCCCTGAATCACCATTTAAGAGTAGCTTAAAAACACTGTTCATCTTGATTTCCTAAGAATTTGGCTATTCTCTCACTTCATTCCAGCAATATTATTTCCCACCCGAGGTCATCATAGCCCCCTCCCCCTCCATAGCAGGAGGGAGTAAGGAGACCAGCATTTATTCAGGAGCCTGCTGGAGGCTAGACACTATAGCAGAGCACTTAGCTAATGGTGTGGCGTTTCCTCTTCTCAAGCAGCCATTGGAATCAATTTTATTCTCCTGGATTTACAGACAGGCAAACCCAGGGCTAGAAAAATCCAGTAACTGGTTCATAGTTAACTACAGGGGTGCAGGGTTAACCATCAATCCTGGTCCCACCATCCTGCCCCTGGTGCCTATGTAGGAATGTCCCCTAGAGAGACCTCAGATACACGTGCTACCTCAGGCTGCTCTGGCAGCGATCTCTCCTAGAGCAGGGCAGCTGATAAACATGGGAGTGTATCGGCAATGCCATAAGGCTAAAATCACCAGCACCATGCTGAAAAGTGAATTGGCTTGTGGACACGTGTGGCTGAACAGCGGGCCATACCCGGGTGGAAAGAGCCGGGTTTCCTGTTTGTTCTGTCATGGGAAAGTCCTGCACTTTAGGGCTTTGTTTGGCAAAGCTTCCAGGAGGACTGGAAGTTTCAAGCTTAAAGATATAAGGCAGAGTTATTTCACATTTGGAAAGGACTTTAGACACATAGCCACCTCCCTTGTTCCAGGCATTGGGAAACTAGTGACTATAAAGGGAAATGAGCCAGTTACTTGACTAATCAGTAGATGGGTTGGGACTTGAACCCAGGTCCTCTGTCTCTTACATTCAGATTATCATTCGTCAGGAAGCCTCCAGATTTTGTATTATGATGATGATGATGATGATGATTATTTTGGTTTGGAAATACTTTTAGCTGTCAAAGTTAATGAGTTACCTAGTCATCCTTTTTTACTAATCAAAGACACAGAAACATCAGACAGATTTTTTTCCTGGTCATTCTAAACAATATTAAAAGAAAAGCTTGGATTAGTTAAGTCTCACTGGGCCCAACTGGCCAAAGAATGATCCATGCCTCCCCTAGTACCAGAATAAGCAGAGAGCAGCATTCCACAGTATAGCAAGCAGCAATTCTGGACAGGGAAGGAAGTGAGACACAAAGGCATTTGGATAGGTGGTTGGCATTGGCCTTATTTGAACCTGGGCTGCCTCTTATTCTCTGGGACCCAGCTGTTGCTCCTAAGTTAGGTGTTCAGTTATCTTACCTGCTAAGTTAGATTACAGTGCTGCCTAAGAACCTGAAGTGTGGACATTTTTCAGCCCTAGCTAGCCTGACACCATCTGAACATGGTGCCCTTCTCGGCTGTCAGGCTGTTGAGCACCCATTACCACAATGCAGGAGTCCCTCTTATCCTTGGTTTAATGTTGTGCAGTTTCTGCCACCCAAGGTCAACTGAGGTCTGAGAAAATGAAGTGGAAGATTCCAGAAACAATTCATAAGTTTATTTGTAGGTTTTAAGTATAACTTTTTATCATGATATGTTGTTATAATTGTTCTAGTTTATAAGTGGTTATTATTAATCTTTTATTATGCCCAGTTTATAGATTGAACTTGAGAATAGATATGTATGTGTAGGGAAAACTAGTGTATACAGGATTTGGAATTGTTTGTGGTTTGGGAATTCACTAAGAGTCTTGGAAGGTGCTCCTTACAGATAGGGAAAGGCACAGTCTCGTTAACTCCAAAGGCCATTTAGGGCTAATTAGTGGACCCAAGCTGGGGATGGCCGCAGAGCATCCTGCTGTTTGACCAAAAGCTCTCGTGATTGTCAGAGTCCTCAGGGATCACACTTTACTCCAGATGTGCCACCCGGGGACTTCCCTGCTTCCTTCTGCCTCCCTCTTCCCCTGGCCAAGCCCTCTCGTCATTGAGATCTTCCATAGGGAATAGGGCAAATAATAGACAAGTCTATATGAGTCGTTTCAGGAATAGAGCAATAATACCAATCACTTCACCTTTTTTATGAATCAAGCATGGCATGAGTCTAAATTGCATTTAAAATCTACAAAAGAGATAGCAAAGAATTAGGCTGAAGTTTTCTAAATAAAAAAACAGCAAAATAATTTAATTCATATAAACAATCTGTCTTTCTAAGAGCATAGGGTTTATCACATCTGAAACCAGACAGCCCTGAACAAATCATGAATTTCATTTCATGGCTCACTTAGAAAATGATCAAGTAAGGGGTTTGTCATTGGAGGTCCATGGCTGAGAAAACCAGTATCTTGGTATCTGGTTGGGAGGCTCCAAATTGAGATAATTAACTAGAAGAATACTAATCTTTCATAGCATGTAAAGGATCAATGAAAAGTCCATTACTATTTCTGACTGGAGTGTGGGGGAGGGATCAAGGATTGAGAACTTTGAGAAGAATTTACCTCAGTGCCTTTGACGCAGAAGTCTGTAGAACGAACAGGTCTTTGATGACTGGCAGTTTGGGGGTTTGTTCTCTGGGATGAGAGTCCTGTGTATTCTACTGGGCTCAGATAAAGGCCTCTTAGATTGTCCTTTCAGACCGGAGTGAGGACATAATGGGAGGGATGCTACTTTCCGTCCCTGGTCACTAGGCAACTGGATAGGCTGGGAGAGAGATTGCCCAGAGTCACCCTGCATGTTTGGCTGCTGTGTTATCCAAGCACGCATCACTCAGGCTAGCCACAGCAAGGTCACGTGAGGCAGAAACGTGCAGCGCTGGGAGCCCACCAGGCAGACTGCCCAGGCTTAACCTTCGGGGTGTGAAGTCAGAGAACTAGCTTCTTTGCTCTGCTTGGGAGTTCTGCTTGGGAGTTCTAATGCCTCAGATTACCCCAGTGGGCGGTCACAGCCCTGGCTTGTAATAGCCCTCCATTCGTCCTCATTACAGAAGGGTTCAGCCTTGGCTACCCAGGCTCAGACACTCCCCCATGCAGGGAGGTGCTCCTCCTGAGGGGAAGTGGGTGCTCCTCCTGAGGGGAAAATGGTCCCCTTTGGGAAATCGCTTGCTGTCCGGACACCATTGGAGGGTGGAGTCTGCAGGGGCACCTGAAGCTTCTCTAATTCAAGGTGGAACCATTAAAGAAAATGATAATTGAGTCTAATTGTCCTCAGCCCAGATGAGACAAATAGGGGCTTTTCATGGCAGTCTCTCCCTAAGCACCAGCCCTTATTAGGGATGAGGCCTGCATTACTCCCTTTCTGTTACCTCAGCAGAGTCAGACCATAATTAGCTACTGAATTCACCCGGTGGATGACTGTGATGTAGGCTGGGGCACTGGACTGTTTGCTGGGGTTTGAAGACTACACCCTTCTCTCCCACGGTGGGTTGGTCTCTGCTTCCTGATTCCTGTGCTCCTGGATGTTAGGGCTGACTAAACTTGGACCAAAGCTAATCTGTGCATGTCCTCCACTAGCTTGAATTAGACACAGGTCCTGGCTTGACTGCTGTGTTCCTTAGATCTGGTTCGGGTCTACCTGGTGGGGATGGAGGTGGGTTTAGAACCCCAAAGTTTGGTCAGAACAGCCCCTTTTTTATTTGTTGAAGAGTATCTGGCTGCTGAGCAGGTTTTTGTTTGAAGAAAGGATCCCCAAGGCTGAAAATGTTTTGAAAAACTACTGCCATAAACCACATATTGGTGCCGTGAATATCTGTGTACCCATATTCTGTTTCCAAAAACCTTTCTGTCAACTTTTTCATCTAATGGAACTTTTTAAAATTGTAAATTGAACAATATAAGGACTGTCTCGAGCAGGCTGAGCGTGTCTGTCCTTGCTCCCTGTCCTGCCCCTCCGAGGGTAACCAGCCTTGGCAGGCTGATACTCGTCCACGCCTTTCTCTGTGTTTGCTGATAACCCTTTCAAAATTTCACTGCAGACAAGCCACAAAAATTCAAACATTTAAAATTGTATAAGGGAGGATAATTAACTCCTAGGTTCCTGCCACTCACCTCCAACAATTACCAAAGATTTTACAGTACTTCTTTTCTCCTATTTCCATATAATTTTGCCTTCCAAAAAACAATATTATCATATGCATGCTGATTTGCAGCCTGTTTTTCACCCGACAGTTTGTCTTAAAAGTTTCCCATATCAGCATATCGGCTTCCTTTTAATGCCTATGAAGTTTTGTCTTAGACACTTGAACCATCATTTACTTAGGTATTCCCCAATTGTTGTATATGCAGATTGTTCCCAAAACATTCTGCTACCCCATAAAGTATTCAGTAAATACCTTGTACAATGCACCTTTAAATTAATTAATTAATTAATTAATTTTAATTAGCTCATTAATAATTAATTTTTAATTGGGCACTCTTCCAAAAGTGGACTCTTGGGATCATGGCCTATATATGTTTTAATTTTTATTTAATATTGAGAATACATATCTTCAAAGAGTGTCACAATACAACTCCCACTAACAGTATATGGATGTCTTTCCTTAGCTGTCCTCCAGCCTTGTATATTGCTATTCACTGAAAACAGGAGCCCTTTTGTAGCTAGAAGGCAGAAAGCTGGCATTTTGTGTTTATCTGTGAACGTGTTTCTTTCCTGCGTTGGCCTTTATAAATGACCATTTGGTATTACCTGGGGGAAGATGGCCATCCGGAATGTTTAGAAGACTCAGCCCTGCCCTTTGTCCCCAGCAGTTTGCACAGAGGACCGGTGCTGGACGAGTGGTGCACATCTGCAATCTCCCAGAGGGCAGCTGCACTGAGAATGACGTCATTAACCTGGGACTGCCCTTTGGCAAAGTCACTAATTACATCCTCATGAAGTCGACGAATCAGGTAGGCACGCTGTGGGACAGATGACATGCCACAGGGTGGCGAGAGGAGACTGTAGACATCTTGTAAACAGAAAGAGGTGAAGCGCAGCTGGCTCCTTCAACAGGGCACAGAGGGTTATGCTAGCACCACCGTTTTGTCTCCTCTAGTCCAACACTGCCTGCTTGTGCCGGATGTAAGCCTCTGTGAACTGTCTGGAAGGGAGGGTGTCACTTTAGTGTGGGGTGCTCCTTAACATAGAAAAGCTAATTGGCCTCCAAATAAGAGCTGACAGACTCCAGATCGTTGCTGTGTTGTGCATCTCCTGAGCTAATACTACAGTCCCCAGTTTCTAAGCTGATCACTTCTGATCGCCTGGGTATGGACCCAGACAAGAACTGCCAGGGAGGAGATACTTTGAATTGTTGTTGGCGTCCACATGTGAGGTCACCTGGCAGGAGAGCATAGGGGAGCTGAACTCCGGAGGCCTCTATCAGAACACCAGGAAAAGATGTTGGGTGTCCTGCGCTATAACTCTCAGCCATATATATATTTTAAACAGAATCTCTCACTGAACCTGGAGTTAGGCATGCAGCCAGCAAGCTCCTACAATCCTCTTGGTCTCTGCCCATCCACAGCATTGGGGTTACACTTAACTGTCACATGGGTGCTGGGATTCAAACTCAGGACCTTATGGTTATGCAGCAAACACTCTTAAACACTGAGCCGCCGTTCCAGCCCTCTTTGCTTTTGTTTCAGTGATTTTTTTTTTTGCTTTGTAAAGCTAAAGAATAGGGGGAAGAGCCCTTTACTCAGTGTGCGGATGAACTCTAGAGCTGGAAGCCACAGCAGACCTTCAGTGGTCTCTATTCCTCAGCCTGGAGATGGGATATTCATTGTGTGTTCATCTCAGGAGTTCTATGTTGGGTAAATGTACGGAGTTGGGTAAATTTAACATTAAGACAACACGGCTACCTAGATTAATCAGGTATTTTTTTCCCCATTTGAGAATTGAAAGCTAGAAGAGTCCTCAACGTTTAGATCAAGCAAGAGACCTTAGAACAGTGGGGTGGCATCATTTGAAATAAAACCCTAAGGAGTCCTGCCTCCTTTGTCACACATACTTCACAAGACTGCTGTTTAAAAAGAAAAAGTCATGTACCTGAAATTAACCAGTAGAGAAAGAGAAGGATAAGGCAATGTGACGGGGGAGGATTGGGGGCTCACAACAAGAACTCCCTCGTCACAGGCAGAGTAGGCTGGAAGGTCACTTTCGTAAGAGTTGCTCACTACAGAGGACAGCTATTGTCCCCTAAGCATAAACTGATGGATTAGAGTGTCTTTGCTCTATTGTAAACCTCTACATAGAGGCACCAGCATCAGCCCACACCATTACAAACCAAACATAAAACTCTGACAGCCACCAATTTGTGCCAACAGCTACTGGGTAGATGGACGAGTCCATTAACACAGTTTACTAGAAACTGTAGACACGGGGTGAATAGAGAAGTCTATTCTCCGTGTTTATCAGAGCAGTTAAATAAAGAAGGAAGACACCGTGTCAGTGTTCAAACAGCTAAATAAACGCTGTGTCAATGTGCTCTGGGCTTCTTTTTTCCATCCTTTGAATCTAGGGGCTCATAAGCCTCTGAGTTTTCAAATGTATTTATTTTTAATGTGACAAACGGGAGCTCACGTAGCCCCCTGGACTTCTGCTTCTGTCTCCTGATGTTACCAACACCAAATGGCAGCCCAAGGCCACGTGCACAAGAGCCCACGTGGGAATTGTGAGTTAATGGGCCCTCCCATCCCAGGAGGCCTTCCATAGGATGATGTAATTCAGGATGCACATACATAATTAAGAATAGTGTTTGGTAACCATGGAAACCAGGATAGGAGCTATCCTGTAATGAGCTCTTTTGGTGAAGTTAATAGAAAGTTCTCTTTGAATGCATGGGATTAAAGAGAGTTCTTTCTTGTGCTGATTTTTCCTCTTTATTGAGCTGTAAAACAGGTCCTCCCGAGTGCATAAAGTGTACTTGTCTTCATCTTCAGCTCCTCTCATTCTCTTTACATATGTAACCCATATAATTAGCAGCTAGGCCCAGATAAAGGACATTTCCAGAACTCCGGGTTTTCTGGTCAGCTCCCAAATCCACTCTAGAAGGACCTGCAACTCCAGCTTGTTTCCGTTGATTATGTCACCGGTCCTTAAGTGTTATCAGCATGGAATCCTACCTGATTTGTGTTTAAGGTCATTAAAGTCAAGCCCACTGTTGGTCTTACTCTCCACACCAGGCTTTTTTAGAGATGGCTTACACAGAAGCTGCCCAGGCTATGGTCCAGTACTACCAAGAAAAGTCTGCTATGATCAATGGTGAGAAGTTACTCATTCGGATGTCCAAGAGATACAAGGAGCTGCAGCTGAAGGTACAGCACTCTTTTGTTCAGTCGGTCACTCAGCAAGCATCAGCTGAGCCCTCTTGCTCGCCAGGTATTTATCTAAGTCGTGTTGGGAAGGAAACCGTAGGAAACAATGAAAAGATGAGTCACTGGTCTTGAGGGTACCACTCAGAGACAGAAATGACAGCTTGGCCAGAAAATCGCTCATTGAAGGGAGAGGGAGGATCTAGAAAGAGTCAGGGGAGGGAAAGAAAATCATCAACATATGTATGAAATTCTCAATCAGTCAATAAAGTTATATAAAAAAGAAAACTTCATTGAGGTAAGTACAAGACTAGTTGGGAGCTAGGGGGATTCTGGAGTCTGGAAGGAGGAAGGAAGGAGGGTAGTTGTGTTTGGATGAGGATAAGTCCACCCTAAAATACAACTTCTTGGCGCATTCAGACCCCTCTAACACTGTCTTCCTCCTGCACTCCTCCATCTCTTGTTCTCCCTCTCATCCTTCAGAGGCATCTGAAGTCCATATAAGTCCTTCTAGGAAACACTTGTCTGACTGGACCACTCTCAGACTCAGACGCATTCAGGCCCAAAGTGGGCTTTGGCTTCATTTTAGCTTGTTATGTAGTCTTCTTTTCTTTCCAGTTTTTTTCTTGAGGAATAGTATAATCTACACAGAATTAATTAATTGCAATTTACTATTAATCTCAAATCAGATCTCTTATACCTCATAAAGGCACCAAAAAAGTTAAGAAATAAAATATGGACACTACCCAGAAGTCCTTGGGGCTGTCCTCATGCTTCTTTCTTCTGGCTCCACTCCCCTGGCTCTGAAGATAATTATTTCTGTGTCGCTCCTTTAGCTCTACCCTCTGCTCTGGTCTCCCTGAGTAGTGGAGTTTAGTTTTTTCCATTCTTAAACATTATATGAAGGGAATCCCATTGTCTTGCTTTTACTGTTTAGCATTTATCTTTCATGTCTATTTCCATTGTTCTATAAAATGTTGTTGCGTGGCTTACCATTTGCTTATCTCTTATGGCCGACGGACCTCGGGTTGCCTGGAGACGTAAACGTCAGTGCTAATCTACTTGTCAAGCGTGTTCCCGTGGTCCAGATGCACATGGATACGGTTGGAACTGTTAGATGGCCGGGCAGGCTCACCCCAGCTCTGCTGGGTGACAGTGAGCTCTTTCCAAAGTGCTTTGTCACAGTCTGACATTCTCCTCGTAGAACAAGAGACTGTAGTGGTCCACATTCTTGCTTGCTCTAATTAGTCGGACTTTTAAATTTGGGTGTGGGGTGGGTACAGTGTTCTTCTGGTTGATCACAGTTTTATTTTTTATTTTCTTGGTGACATTAGGTTGAGTGCTTTTTTCCATATGTTTACTGGTTTTGGTTTTCTTGGTGGCAAGTTTCTTTCCAAGTCATCTGCCTGCGATTTTCTTTCATATTGTGTCTTCTGGTTTGCTTTGCTGTTCTCTAAACTGGAACAATTGGTCTGTTTGGGCTTATTATAGTTGTTGCCATATTGGTGTTTAAACCTACCCTCTTATTTTATGCTTTCCACTGTTCCACCTAATAAGATTTTTGCTTTTTTTTTAGTTAATTTCCATCTTTACTTGGGTCCAATTTGTTCAAAACTCACAGCCCATAATTTGCCCTTAATCTTGAGGGTTGACACCAGATGACAAAGGATAAGGTTGCTTCTAACAAGGACAAACAGTTTAGCAAGTCAACATATGCAGACATGGAAAATATGTCAGCCCCTCACCCTAGGCCCCTCTCTGTTCTGCTCTCATTATTGCCTCTGGAGCTCCTTCCCAAAAGTTCTGCTTCAGGCCCAACCTGGATTCTTTCTCTGTAATAAAAGCATGAGACAGGTGAAAAGCCTCACCCTGTTCTGTACGCAGCCAGTTCCTATTTTCCCCTGAGGGCTGGAATTAAATTTCTACACTGAGTTCCCAGTGGAGCTTGGGCCTCCCAATGAAATGTCATAAGATTCAAATTAGGGTGAGCAACAGTAGTTTCTTGAGGTTCCAAGGCATAGTAACACTCTAGTGAGGGAGACAGTCTGGGGTGGTGTGGAGTTGCCCTTCAAGACATCACATGATCTGAGTCTTGCTTCCAGCAAATATTCCCTGAGTGCCCACTGTGGGTGGTAACTGAGCTGGTGCCATGGCATGGCGGAAGTAAGCATGTGAGGAGCTTAGTCTGATGGTAGGAGAGACATGGAAACAAAGAACCAACAAACACGTGACCTGTGCCAGGCTGGAAAATGATGGCACCGTCCTAGGCTCTGCCCCTTTCTGCTTTGAGCCAACTCGCTTAACCTCTGTGAACCTCAGTGCTCAGATTAGCACAGGACTGAACTTGAGTTCTTTGATTTTAAGCAATTTTCTTTTCAGTCTCACAACCACTATCCTCTGAGGTGTACAGGGCGGATAATCACAGTAATTATAAGAGCACATCATAATGTATGCCTGTAATTGAGTCCTGCTACTCTGAGACAAGTAATGTATTAAGAACCTTCCATACATTATCTGCTTTAATCTTGACGTCAGTCCTGCTAGACAGGTATTATAATCTTACTTTTACAGATGAAGATATTCAGTCTCATAGAAGTTCTACAACTTGCCCAAGATCGTAGTTACTAGATGGTCCATGCTGAAAGCGTGAGACTGTTGGCGGGGTGTGGTGGTGTTTGCCTTTAACCCCAGCACTGGGGAGGTGTGGTGGTGTTCGCCTTTAACCCCAGCACTGGGGAGGCAGAGGCAGGTAAAACTCTTTAAATTCAAGACCAGGTTGGCCTTGTCTTGTGAGCTGCAAGTCAGTCAGAGCTACCCAGTGAGACCCTGTCTCAATAATACCAACAACAAAACAAATAAAACCTACAAATCAACAAAACAAAACAAAAAGCAAATGAAAACCCCTGAGACTACTTTGGGTTTGTACCAAATGTGGTATATATATATCACATTGTGAGGTTTTCCACTAGCCACATGAAAACACAAAACAAAATGAAAAAGCAGAAACTCAGGTCTTTTTGTGTTCACAGCCCCCAGACAGAATGCTGGACAGACAGTATTCTGACAGAGCTTCCCAAAGTTCAGCGTGCATGGAGTCACCAGGGCTCCTCAAAGCTCAGCGTGCATGGAGTCACCAGGGCTCCTGCCAGAATTATTCAGATTCTTCAGGTCTGGAGCAAGTCTATGATTCTGCATTTCTGTGCTGTCCCTCCTGGTCCTAATTTGAGTGGCAAAGGCCTAGAACATACTGTTTTCTGACCTTTGCTATGGGTTTTCAGTTCCTCATGTTGTCATACTGTCCCCCTGGGTCATTGTGACCTTCATTCAGTATAGTCCAACTGTGTAGTAATAGACTTTATGATCCCTACATTGACACGAATCAGTTCACACACACACACACACACACACACACACACACACACACACACACACACACTGCATGTAGCAGAAACTTGTGGCAATTAAGCCTGTTGATGTAGGTGAAAGAAGGAATTTCTTGGCTCATGAAAGTGCAGGAGTAGCTTCAGGTAGAGCTGAATTTTGCACCCAAATGAGATCAAGATGTTGTTTTCTGTTCTGCTTTCTGTTATCATGGCTCTGTTTTCTGAGTGCTTCCTGGGATGGCTCCCAGCAGCCCCAAGCTCTCTCCTCTAGATGGCGTGGGCAGCCGCCCGTAGCTCTAGCTTTAGAGGCCATGTCTTGTCTCCTTCCATAAGAGAGAAGTAGGCTTACCCTGATAGCGCCCACAAGACCTCTGACAGCCATTCTGATTGGACTAGCTTAGCACATGTGCCCATCACCGAATCAGCCTCTGTGGCCAAGGGAAGGCTGTGGTGTGATTGGCAGGGTCGTGAAGGGTAGGAGAATTAGCTGACTGAGATTGGGTTTCCAGGAAGAAGCTGAATGAAAGGAGGCCTACAGGCTGGGAAGTCCAATCATGTCAGAAACAACTGGGGCCACCTTAATAGAGCCTGATTCTGATGAATTGCAGGCTCATATAGAGGATTTCAGCATCTTTATTAGACTTTGGAGGTTGGACCAACATCGGCAGAGCCATCAGAAGACCTAACACTGCACCCCCATCCCAGCAGCTTTCATAGGGTGCCGTTTGTCATGCCCTGAGGCTTTTGGTGGATGCCAAAAATGTCTTGTTATTCTGCCTTTCTAGGCATAGAAAGTGAGTTCCCCACATTCAATAAACCGTGACCCCAGGCTCTACCAGTTGGAGGACGGAACCAGGGATGATTTGGCAGGGTTAAGACTCCAACTTCTGGTCCCTCTCTGTCAGTAGCAAGCACTTTCCTGGGACTGCCGTGGGCTTAGATTCTTGCCCTGTCTTAGAAGCAGCAAAATGTATGGACAGTGACAGCTGTGCTGGTCTACTGGGTGGCTCTTGATCGGCAGCAATGTCACCATAGAACAGAAGAAGAGACGTGATATCTGAGATATGCTTCAGAAGGATTTCCAGGGTGGGAAAAGAAGGTCAGAGTACAGATCTCACAAGATTAGACAGGATTCAGTATACATTAATTCTACATTTTTTGGGGTGTTCAAATTGTCCTATAACAACAAGGCATCCCCAATGTCATCATAGACTGGCTTTTTTTCTCTTTCATTTCTGCTTTTCTGGAATGATGTCAGTATTGTGATACTTGCTTCCTGAGATGACCACACTTGCCTCCCTGCGTGGGGGCTCTGCAAAACCTGTCTCCTTTATCTGCTGCCCCACAAAGCTATGCTCCTCTTCTTATTCCTGCTTTCCCGGGTCTGAAAGGAACAACCAGGAAAGCATTAAGTTCCAGAAGAGTAGCAAACATTGATGTAGATCCTGTAGCCGGTCAGTCCCACAGAAACACACAGAGGCTTATATTAATTATAAACTGGTTGGTCAATTAGCTCAGGTTTATTATTGAATAGCTTATAAATTAAATTAATCCATAATTCTTATCTATGTTTAGCCATGTGGCTTGGTACCTTTTCTCAGTAAGGCATTCTCATCTTGCTTCCTCTGTGTCTGGGTGGCAACTGTGTCTCTGCCTTTCCTTTTTCCAGAATTCTCCTAGTCTGGTTGCCCTGCCTATACTTCCTGCCTGGTTACTGGACAATCAACATTTTATTAGCAATATGAGTGACAGATCTTTATAGTGTACAAGAGCATTATCCTACAGCACACTGACCTCTAAAACTTTTTACAAAAGAAAGCCCTGTCCAACTCAGTCTGGGGATTTTGCTGTGTTCTGAAAAGTTACTCAGTTTGGGGACATATTCTTATTTGCTTCCTGCTTCAGTTGTTCCAGCACAAGCCACAGAGTTGAGACTTGGAATTTGCCTCTTAGATGATGGCTCCCATTATGTTCCTAAGCCCCATCGTGTGTCCTGTGTTGGCTGCTTGAAAGCCATGGCCAACTTCTTGGGGATGGCAGAAAGACTAGTTCAAGGGAGTCTGGACATCCCTGTCTAGGATGAGTATGGGGTAGAAGGAAAGAGTCTGGGCAGGAGCCATCCTCCCAGCCCTGGCCCAGCCTTGGCCTCTTCCCAACAGCCTTGGGCTCTGCAATGTTTTGGTGCCATTCTAGCAGATATGGATGTGTATTCTGGGCAACCTGGTTACTTGCATGTGGCATTGCATATACTTATAAAGTATCAAGGTTTATACTTTCTGTTGAATACAAATATCATTTGCCTGAGTTGCTAGGTATCCTTTGGAGTGGCTGGCCCAACTAGTGCAGAATTCCTGGGTCTAAACCCTTGGTCTTTCATGTCTTAGAATTAGGTTTCCTCTCTTCTTTTTGTATTTTGTCCTTCTTCCCTTTGCGTCAACATCTGACAGGTGACCCCGTCCCTGGCTTTACATCTTTCCCCTGTGTCCCTAGGCTCTCACTCTGAAACCACAGACAGGCCCTCCTCCATTCTCACCCTTCCTAGGCGCCTCTCCCAGGCCTACCCCTGACTATAACTGTAGCACAGCAGCAGCCGTGCCTTCCTGAGAATGCAGATATCCAGTCTCTGCCCACTAGACCTGGATTGCCCAGAATGAGATACGTGATGTTCACTAGTGTCTGAATGGCTCTGAAAGTCTCATAAGTCACATAGAAAAAGGTACAGAATAAAAGAACAGTTGATTAGCCTTTGTAATAAAACTCTTCATCAACATTTGACATGGTTAATGGAGAAGTTGTTTTTGTTTTGGTTTGTTTGCTTTTGTGGCAGGGTTTCTCTGTATAGCCCTGGCTGTCCCAAAATTTGCTCTGTAGACCAAGCTGGCCTCAAACTCAGAGATTTACGTGCCTCTGCCTCCCAAGTGCTGAGTTTAAAGGTGTGCACCTATGCAGTTGTGATGGAGAGTTTTTATTTATTTATTTAATACCTGCTTTATTAAGATATAACTCACACGCCTGGTTTTCTGAACCCTCAGCCCTACTCTGGTCCTCCTCATGCTCACACTCCTCATTTTTTGGATCAATTCTTTTATCTTTCCTGCAAAATGTACCATTTCCCCTTTAGTGGGCTGGGCAATAAACAAGGCAGGCCATAGCTGCTGCCCGCTGATAGCAGCAGTAACACTCTCTAATGATCTCTCTGACTTTGTCTAGAAACCTGGGAAAAATGTGGCTGCTATCATCCAGGACATCCATTCCCAGAGGGAGAGGGACATGTTCCGAGAAGCTGACAGGTGAGGCTCTGGGCCTTCGGGCAGAGGCCTGGAGGATAAATATCTTCTAGCTTCTGGTTCTTACAGGATGTCTTGATTAGGTTAATGCTGAGATGAAACACCATTACCAAAAGCCACATGGGGAGGAAAAGGTTTATTTCACTTATACTTCCCTAAAACAGTTCATCAGCCAAAGTGATTGGGAACTTGTAGCAAGTCTTTCTCTGTCCACTAACCATTTCCCAAATCACAACACAGAGACTTATTATTAATTATGGAAGTTCAGCCTTAGCTTACACTTGTTTCTAACTAGTTCCTATAACTTTAACCCATTTCTATTCATTTATGTGCTGCCACGTGGTTTATGGCTTTTACCTCACCTCCAGCATGCCTGGCTTCCTCTGTATTGGCTGATGGCTCCACCTTCTTCTTTCCAGTGTCCTCTCTGCCCCAAATCCTGTCTAGATATTGGCCGTTCAACTTTTTATTGAACCAATGCAAGTTACACATCTTCACAGTGTACTAAAAGAAAAGATTATTCCACACATTTCTCCCTTTTTGTCTAAATAAAAAGGAAAGGTTTTAACTCTAACACAGTAAAACTATATATAATAAGAACAACTATCAGTTATTATCTAAATAGAAAGGAAATATATTAACTCTAATAAATTAAGTAAAATTAAATCATCAAGCAAGAATATTTCATGATGTTCAATCCGTCTTTATTTGACATATTTAGAGAAAATACTCCATTACCTATCCTATCTTGATGAATTCAAATTTTATACCTAAACCATTTTATTATACCTTGTATTACCATCCTAAAATATCTTTTTAGACATTAAAACATCTTTTTAGATAAACAATTTATGCCTTTATGTTTTTTAACCTTATAATGTTTACATCTCTTGTATAAGATTCTTTTTTGAACTTGGTAACAAGAAAAACTATAAAAATATAACTATCTAGTCTTCAGTCTCCACCAGAGACCCAAGAAGGATAAAATGTTAATTGAGTAAACAGGAAGTTCAGAGAAAGCAACTTCCAAAACTAAGAAACAGCAGAGCTATCTGGTTGCCTGGATAGTCACCCTAAGGTTCTTTTGTAATATTGGGGCATCTATCTTCAGCCTACAGGCCTAGATTATCAGACAGACTATCTGCAGGAACTTTGAAGGACTGACATGCCTTATCTTGGCAAAGTTCAATAATCTTTTTCCTGCATGTTCTGCTTGTCCAGTTTATACAGCAAACTATTAGCAGTCAAGGCAAAACCAGTTTATTGCCCAAATGGCTAGTTTTGCCACATTGAAAGTAAACTCCATATGGAATTTCTCTGATGCCCATCATCTTCTCTGAAATAAATTGGTGCTGCCAGGGGCAGATGTGTCTCATTGTCATGAAATGCCCTATATTAACAAAACATTTTAAATTTATTTAAAATATTTTTTAGGTCTTTGAAGTATTTGAAGACAACTTATCTATCTAAAATATATCTTTATATATAGGTATGACCTTGAGAACACACCTAACATGACTACAAGTTTGATTGTTATAGGTGACTAACTAATAACCTTCATTTCTTTATTATCATAAATAGTTTGTAATAATAACTTTCAAGCACTAGAAATTTATATTACATTGTTAAATGAGCTTCATTAGGCACGATACCTTAAACAAGAGTAGAAATGTATGTACAGTATGTTCAAACAAAACTAACAGTAAGTTTGTATCAATATACAAAAATCTAAAACAATGTAAAATATTTGAGACTAGTGGTTATCCGAAATTGGACTCAACAATCCACCATTTAGCTCATAATTTTTATACTTTATTCCCCCATTTCTCTTTGGAATGAGATCCCTGAATCTAATCTCCTATGTTCAGGTTTTTTTACTGACCATGAACAATAACAGTTTCTAACCGATCCCCCTAAATGATGACGAACATCCATAGCCCACCGAATGACCAAAACCACCGACCCCACCTCTTGGAAATGTGGGTGTTGTGTTCTTTAGACTGCTTCCTGTTGTCTGGGGGTTCTGGAATCTTTGTGGGACCTGAGAAAATTAGAATAATGGTCATCCTGGCTAGAATAGTCTGTGAGGCTGGACCATCTCATCCAGTAGTCTTGAAGCTGTTTTGTATGTAGAACTCCAAGGAAACCGCAACAGAGGCATTCTGAGAGGCTGGATCACCTGGCCACCCATTTTTATCGGTGTCTGTTCCCCTTGCTCTGAAAACACATAAAGTTATGAAAGATATGAGAAAAGACACCTTTCAAAGGTAACATACATATCTGTATTAAGACAAGTATGGACTGTGCAATCATATCCAACCAAATATGATTTTTTGTTTTATATTTGAGCAGGTAAAATATATGTCACCGGTCTTGTAGTTTCTCTAGATTTATTCCTTTATATTTGTAGCCAGGACTTTCACGGGGTTTCCCCTGATCAAACCTGATCCTCTTTAGCCTTGAACAAATCCACAGCCTTTTATTTTCTGTGGAAACAAAAGCATAACCTCTTCTCCAATGCAACATATTTTTTGACTTTCATTTTGAAGTTAAGACATTTTAAAACTTTAGGTTGCTTTAATTTGGCAGTTTTTAAAATCCAGTGTCTCTAAGCAGCTAGTGTTCACTCATTAATAATAAAAAAATTTAAAGTCAATAAGACACCATATAGGATCCAGACTCTTTGTATTTTCCATCTTTGTATGGCTACTTTTCATTACCTTATTTCTTTCTTTAAAGTCTATTATTTTTAAACTTTTTTTTTGGTTTTTGAAGACAGGGTTTCTCTGTGGCTTTGGTGGCTGTCCTGTAACTAGCTCTTGTAGACCAGGCTGGCCTCGAACTCACAGAGACCCACCTGTCTCTGCCTCCCAAGTGCTGAGATTAAAGGTGTGTGCCACTACTGCCTGGCATTTTAAAACATTTTTAATGACTATCTATACTCTTTTTCTTTTTTCTTAATCCTATGCACATTGTAACCTCTAATTCAAACATCCTGTAACCTGTGTAGAGGTTTTCCATCTGAATCTGCTTTACTGCCTATCTATAACCTTAGTTGTCTGCATGAGCATAAACCTTGAACCACTGTGCAGCTTGACTCATGGCCTGATGACGGCTCAAGCCTGCAGGCAGTGGCTGGGAAATGCATCTCTATACACTGTGGCTTCATGAGAGACTGTGGGACTAGGAAACCACATTTGGCTCTGTTTTTGTGTGTTTGGAATCTTTTTAAAAAGCTTTCTCAGGTCTTATGTGAAAATATGTACCTCCACATTGGATGCCATTTGTAGCAAGCCTTTCTCTGGCTTATGCTTTTTATTATTATTTTATTTCTCTCTTTAAAGACTTAATTATTTTTAAACTATTTTATAATAGTTTACCATAGGTAGTGAGCCTTTCTCTATCTCCCAATTCATGATATGGAGACTTATTATTAATTATGAAAGCTCAGCCATTAGCTTAGGCTTGTTTCTAACTAACTTTATATTTAAATTAACCTGTTTCTATTAATTTATGTGCTGCCATATGACTCATGGTTTTTGCCACTCCCCCTGCATGTCTGGCTTCCTCTGTCTCTGGCTGGTGACTCTGCCTTCTTCTTCCAAGTGTCCTCTCTGCCCTGAAAATCCCACCTAGCTATTAGCCATTCACCTTTTTATTAAACCAATCTGAGTGATGCGTCTTGACAGTATACAAAAAGATTTTCTACAACAGTAACTCAAACAAGGCAGGAACCTGGAGGCAGGAGCTGATGCAGAGGCAATAGAAGAGGATGGTTACTCGCTTGCTCTCCATGGGTTGCTCTGGTTTCTTATAGAACCCAGAACCACTAGTCCAGGGATAGTCCCACCTACAATGAGCTGAGCCCTCTGCCATCAATCACTAATTCAGAAAATGCCTTACTGACTTGCCTACAGCTTGATCTTATGGTGGCGTTTTCTCAAGTAGGATAATCTCCTTTCAGATGACTCTAGCCTGTGTCAAGTTGACATAAAATTAGCCAGCATGGGGGATATGAGCTGTAACTTGGCCTACTCTTGACTCTGATCCATCTACCTGGCCTTCTAACCGCTCCCTATTCCTCCCTGTTCACATAAAAGGAACCACTCAGGTTAGATGGGGACATGTGAGATGCTGGGCTTCTCTAAATAGTCCTCCTGTGCTTGAATACAGCAACTGAGAGTTGACATCTGGCTCCATGGGGCAACTGTACACTTTCCTGATACATCCTGGGTGTGCATGGCGGTGACAGAGATTCTGCTTAGAAGTAGTTGCTTCCTGATTTTTCAGGAGCTGAATGTAGGTATAGAAATAAGAATGTAGATGAGGAGAAATACACCTGGTTCTTCGAACATTGGTTCCGGATACTAAATGCCTGTAACTTCCCAACTAATTTCTTTCAACTGGCTTTTATGACCCTTAAGATGGGAAAACAAAACGAGGCCTGCAGTCTCCGGAGTGGCCACAGGGGGTGCTCTAACCTAAGTAGAGGACAGATGTCGAGCCTTCCCAAGTTGGCTAAGAGACTCTCCTAGCCAATAGAGGTGTAGCTCTAGTCCTGGAAGTAAGGGATAGATACATTGTTGCTCTACATTTGAGTGAGGGATACATTGTTGCTCTACATTTGAGAACCAGATGAAGCTGTTTCGTCCTTTTAGGGTATCAGGTGTGTGATTCAGGTGATCTGCTTAGTAATCAGACTTCAGAGAGCATGCGATCACACTTCAGAGAGCATGCCAGTGTTCAAGATTGGGATTTTTATTTGTCTGATTTTTTTTTTATTTAAAATGATGTTTACTTGGGTTTTTAATGGTGTGTGAAAGGGCAGATCATGGCATCTGTAGTTTTGTGGCAGTATAGAGTGTGGAGACTATTGAACCTTAGGCAGATCCACTTCCTGAGGGTGTCAATGTCTTCATCTCAAATTTGAACAGATCTGAGTTCTGAGACCTTTTCTAACCCTTAGATGTCCTCCTGATTTTCTGTTTTGTGCATCTCTGAGCATGCCTCCTCACTCCTGCCACAAGCCTACTTCCATTCCTAGACTCCAAACTGCTTATAATGAGGTCTAAATGAGAGGAACAAAAGGAGGATAAGTCACCTATATTCTGATGGGGTCCAAGTGGAGGAGTGTCTTCAAGTCTTAGAAGCAAGCAACATTGGATCTGGGTTAGACAGTGTCTCTGATGGTAGACATGGCATCCTTGCCTCTTAGCCCTTTACTTGGAGCCCTCACCCTGTATAGCCTCAGGAAAAGATTCTCCTGGGGCCTGTGCCCCTGAACAGAGCTCCCAGGGGGAAGCAAAGTAGGACTGAGCCAAGCCAATATAACCATTCTTCCCAGCTCCTAGGAGCAGACTGTAAGGGAGGGGGCAGAGAGTGACTTAGGAGGAAATCCATACCCATAAGACAAGAGGGAGGACAGGCTTGTTCCTGGCCACTGTGTGCAGTGCTGGGTTGTGACTGAGAATGCCCAGGTGGGTAGGTGGTTCCAAGGATATCTCTAAGAGGATCCGTGTGTGTCTACATCTGGGTAATGTGGGGTATGGGTTCTGCAGCTTCTGAACACTGTTTCTTCCCTTTCTCCCAGATACGGTACAGAGCGGCCACGGTCCCGAAGTCCGGTGAGCCGATCACTCTCCCCGAGATCCCACACTCCAAGCTTCACCTCTTGCAGCTCTTCCCACAGTCCGCCAGTCCCCTCTCGGACTGACTGGGGCAACGGCCGGGACTCCTGGGAGCACTCCCCCTATGCAAGGAGGGAAGATGACCGAGAGTCTGTCCCCTGGAGGGAGAACGGGGAAGACAAGAGGGACCGGACAGATGTTTGGGCACATGACCGGAAACACTACCCCAGGCAGATGGACAAAGCTGAACTGGATGAGCGACTTGAAGGAGGGAGGGGCCACCGGGAAAAGTACCTGAGGTCAGGGTCCCCCAGCCCACTCCATTCTTTGTCCAGCTACAAAGGTCGGGACGATGGCTACTATCGAAAGGAACCCAAAGCCAAGTTGGACAAACACCCAAAGCAGCAGCAGGAAGTACCGGGAAAGTCCAGGAGGAAAGAAGAGGCCAGACTGCGGGAAACTAGACCCCTTCACCCAGAGGACTCGGGCAGGGAAGATGAACTGGAACCCAAGATCACTAGGGCCCCTGTGGGTGCCAAGTCCAAGCAGAGTGAGAAAAGTAGAGCCAAGAGACCTGACAGAGACCAAGAAGGAGCTGATGACAGAAAAGAAAGCGGAAGGGCAGAGAATGAGGTAATGATGCAAATGTGACCCTGGGGAAGGTACGGCTGGCCCAGAGGAAAATCCCAAGCCTCGTATGCTGATGATGAGCATGCACAGAATGAATGTTTCTTGACTTTTTGCCATGTGCAGGGCACTGCGTTGAGGACCCTCGATCAACTATACCATTTACTCCTCTTAGCAGCCCTACCAAGTTAGGGTCACTATTAGCACAGAGGAGGAAGGTAACACACACAGTGCCATGCCCTTTGACCAAGGGTTGGGACAGCCAGAGTAGTAGCTAGTGATCAGGCTCCAAGTCCCACATGGACCTTGTTGCCTTCACTAGACGTTAAGGAGAGACTTGATGGAAAGGCCCTTTGTAGTTCTGTGTGCCCAGGGTGGAGTGTTCCTGGGTGTTGGCACCCACAGTTACCCAAGGGAGATTAGATCTTTGGTTCATTCTGTGCACCTGCCAAGAGTATCACTGATCTGGAGCTCCAACGACAGGTGAGGGCAAGTGGCTGCCACCCCCTAAATTATACTTTGAGCTCAAGCATGGTGACCTCCTCCAGATAAAGGACTTTAATTTCATTTTAATAAAGGCCCGTTGCAACCAGCTGGCACATATATCCAACTTGACTTGTGTTCCCTTTTAGCTGAGGCCTCCTATTAAATATGGGTGTGATCGTAGAGTTTTAGGGATTTTCATAAGGAGCTGAATCCTTGAAATCCTCTGTGCATATTTTCTAGTCACCCGACCTAGGAGTTGGTGACAGTCCAAACAAGGAGTCCAATTCTTAATTCCATGAACACTGAAGCATCATTTTGGGCTGTTGTCCAGCCTTCATTCCTCCATGTTTGGGAGAGGAGCAAGGTGGTGGTCTAGGCACAGGAAATCCAAGGTGAGTAGGACATAGCGCATATATGGCAGGTCTAACAAACATAAAATAATCTGCACATAATAGAAACCAAGTTGGAATTTGCAGTGGATCAGGAGCTCTCTGTAGGCAATCAACAGTGCAGAATAAAAGCTGCGTGTAGATGGTATTTGAGCTGGGTATTGAAAATGGACAAAACCCAGTTTGGTGCTCTTGGTAGAAGCTGCAGCAAGCAAACATGGAAACAAACACCTGTTTTCAAGAACCTGGAGATGTTCAATGTAGCTGCATCATATTTAAAGATTCTGTTTTTAAACATAAAAATCACAATTCTGCTAGAAACATGTGAAAGTTTTTTTTATTAGCTCCTGCATTACATCTTAGCAGCATATGATGTAAAGTCAGCTCAAAGGAGGGGCTGATGAACAGGCAACTTATATAAGCAATCAACATAGGGAATTGCTAGTGAGATGTAATGGGTGTCTTCTGCAGGACCCAGGGAATCAGCTGGATAAAACTCATTTGCATCTTGATGAGTAAGAAGCGTTTGCATCAGGACCAGTGATCAGTTTTCAGCACAGCTGTAAAATCACGAAAGGCATCACCACCAAAGAATCTGATACCTTAGAAGGATGTGGTAGACAAATGCTTAGCTTTCTATTAGGATACCAAGCCTGGGCCTAGTGGCACAGATCTCTAATCCAGAGAGGTAGACCGAGGCAGGAGGATTGCAAGTTCAAGGGCAGCCTGGGAAACTTAGTGAGACCCTGCCTCATATAAAAATGTGAATGGCTAGGATGAAACTCAGTGGTGGAGCATTGCCTAGTTATAGGAGGCCCCGGATTCAACCCCCAGTTAAATAAATATTAAGTAGATAAATAAATAAAGGAAGGACAGGGGGTCTTACCAGTAATCTTTTTTGTCCATTTTCGAAGTCTGCCATATTTTCTCAACTGGCAAACAGGAGCTGCACAGGAGGTGACATCTGAGAGGTGGCTGTGGTAGACTCACCTGTGCCTGGTTAAAGACTTACACTGGGTTCTGAGAACCTGGTAAGCCAGCTGGTATTTTTAAGAAGAGGGTACACTTTTTAAAACTGTATCCCTGGGTTCTGTGTTTGTGAATTCAACCAACCACAGGTTGAAAATATTTTTGGAAAAAGTTTTGTCTTGAATGAACACCTACAAACTTTTAAAAAATTGTTATGTCTAAAGAAGACAATAGAATAACTATGAATATAGTATGTGTGTGGCACTAGGGATAAAAAGCAAACTAGAGGTGATTTAAAAGTTTCTGCCGAGGATCTGTGTGGGGTATAGGCAAATATGAGGCCATTTTTTATAAGGCCCTTTTATATAAGGGCCTTAAGCACCTGCAGACCCTGGCATGAGAGAGGAATATGGAGCCCCTACCCCAGACTCCACAGGGCAGCTGTATTTGCTCAGAAGTAGTCAAGGAATTGGTGGTGTCTTAGTGTCTCAAGGAAAGGCCAGCAGGATGAGTTGGCGGGGCCTTTGCATATGATTCCCTTGGCATGGAGTCTTCCTTCCCCAGAAGTCCACTCCGCTTATTCTTAGCATCTTTGTCTTTACTTATGGCTGCTGTGTAACATCTCAACACCGCACCCCACTTCTGTCTCCTCCTACCTTTCTGAGCTCAGAGTGATCTGCTGCGCACCCAGCACTTAGCACCCTTATTTAACACAGTGTCTGCCCTCACCCCACAACCCCCAAATGTAATCTCCACAATGCAAGAATCTTTTGTGTTCACAGCCTTGTTCTCTGTCCTTGGAGCAGAGCTTGGCACAGAGTGGGTGTTAAATAAGTATCTGTGGAAGAGGCAGTGACTTAGAGGTACAGGCCTGACTCCTGAGAACCAGGCCACACTAGTCTCTGTTTCGGTGCTCTTTGCTAAGTAGGTATGATAATTAGGCTGCAATAGTGTCTTAGTGAGCTTGTGCTCATGACAGACCCTCTGAAATCTCTACAGGGGGAGAAGCCCTGTGTGTTTCTCGGTGGTTATGGGTGGCCAAATCCAGATGTGACCTTAGAACCCCAGAAAGAGATCAAGTCACTGAGAGAAAAGGAGGGAAAGATGTTCCAGTCCGTCCTTCTAGAAGGGAGGAGTCAAGGACCACAGATGTGTCCAGGGAAGCCAAGCCAGCGAGGTGGTGGGATGAAAAGCCAAGCAAAAGGTAGTGACTGATGGAGGAGGTCAATCACTGCTTAGCTCCAGAGGGTGGCGACCATGCTGAGGGCTGCCCCTCCCTCTCTTTAGAGAAAGACCCAGCTCTACAGATCTGCACGGAGTCTCCCATGCTTTAGAAAGTGCAGGGTGAGGAAGACGGCCCAGTGGGTACGTAGTTTTATTGCAAGCATGTCTCCAGAGCTCAGGCAAAGCTGTATGTAGTGGCATGTATCCTTAATCACAGTGATCCTATGATGAGATAGGAGGTGCAGACAGGAGAATCTCTGGAAGCATATGAGCCAGCTAGTATAGTCCCAAGGCAAACAACAAAGATGCCTTGCCTAAAATGAGGTGGAAGACGAGGACTAGTAGCTGAGCTGTCTTCTAATGTACATATGCACGTATGCTGTGCACATATGTGCCTGACACAAACATGTACATACACATATGCATGTGGCCACTGTGCACGTGTGTATGCACATACATACACAAGAAAATGTGTAGTCTGAACCACACCTGTAAGTCTCACACAGTTAGAAGCTTGCAGTAGACAAACCCCTGGGGATGAGAGGGGCAATCTCGAAGAAGAAACAGAAAAACCACTTGTGCTCGGTTCAGAGACCCCAGCATTCTGGGACACTCTGAACACTCTGAAGAGGCCAAGGCACGCTTCAGGTGAACAGAAGAACACAGGGTGATGCTAAGCAGGAGAGCTGTAAGATGATGTCAGGAACTGCAATGGATTCAAGGCTTTCCTATGAGATTTGAAGGAAGGCTGCATATTTGGGGAGTGGAAAGGAAGATCGGACAGAGGGAACAACTTGTGCAAAAGGTGCTGTGTGGCCAGAGGCCAGTGTGGTTGGAACAGTGTACTGCATTAATGTACTGGAGGGGAGATGCGTTTGTCCACGGAGCCATGTTGGGCAAGACCTTGTGGGCAGATTAAAGATCCACAGTCCTCAGTGAAAGGAGAAATAAATGAAATCTTCTGACAAGAAAGTGCATGGGGGATGTGATTCTTTTTCCATTTTAAGAAGATCATTTTGGATTGCCTTGTAGAAAATAGATTTGTTGGGAGGGTAGAGATCAAAAGAGATTGACGCTGAGCAGGATTCCTGGTTCTGGTGGCAATACCTGCACACCACCGTTGAGACCTACTGCCTTGGTCTGTGAGGTGGGGAAGCTGGGTATGGATTCTGTTGTTCTGTTACCCAGGAGGTGTCCTTCTCACCCAGAGCTGTCTATAGAGCAAAGAGAAACCCGGAGCCTCTTCCCCCTGCTCCTTCTTAGTGGGTTTTCTAGCAAGAGGCTCTGGCTACATCATTAAGTCTGCCCTTTGCTCTCCAAGCTTGAATGGGATGGGATGTTTCACTGCATTGACTAGGAGTATGTCTATAAGAACTACTTGTGAATGACAGTTTATTTTCATAAGGAACGGCCAGGGATAATTTATACAAGGAGATAAAAACAGCAACAATGTAAGTGGCCATCGTCTGGTGGGAGCTGGCTCTGGTGCCTGGAAGGACAAGCATAGCTGCTTTGCTCTGTGCTGAGAAGACTTGAGGAAAGCTCAGAGTGATTCCCGTGCTTCTACTGTCCCTATCCAGTAATAACCAGTTATACCAGTCAACCCCCAGTTCCTGCTCCAATTGGTTCCTTATCAGCTCGAGGGGGTGTGTCTGCTTGCAAGTAATTAAAATCAGAACTTTACCTTACACCAACCTCAGCCAAGAACGTTGATAAAATACAATGTCCCCTGTTCCAAAGGAGCCCAGGGAGTAGCCTTAACTTGATGACCAAGGGTTAAGTTATAGGAGAGTAAACTCTAGAAACTTCTAAACTGAGAATTAGCAAGCCTCCCTCCTTTCTTTAGGAAATTTTTATTTATTTGTTTCATGTGTATTGGTGTTTTGCCTGCACATATATCCAGAAGAGGGCATCACATTCCCAGGAACTGGAGTTACAGACAGTTGTGAGCCACCATGTGGGTGCTGGGAATTGAACCCAGGTCCTCTGGAAGAGCAGCCAGTGCTCTTAACTGCTGAGCCATCTCTCCAGCCCCAAAGCTTAACCTGTAAATTTGCAGGGTCGGTGAAAGGGATCAGTGGTTAAGAACATACACTGCTCTTGCAAAGAGCCTAGTTTGGTACCCAGCACTCGTGATGGATATAGTTTAAAAGTGCTTGGAATGCTGGCTCCATAACATCGGATGTCTTTGGCCTCATGGGTGCTTGTACTCACATGCACACACGCATGCACAAATGTAATTTCAAAATTGTAAAATATGATGTGGATTACAGATTGCTGCCCCTGTTGCTGTGTAGCAACCCAACTCTCAAACAAAACACCTATTTTCAGTTGCTCTGTTTCCTAGTTGTGGGTCACTAGCCTGAGTCCCCGAACCTGGGGAGAATAGCAGGAAGAAGGGGGTGTGCTTGGTTTACAGCTCCAGTTGGGTGACAACTCCCTTCCTGCACATAAGGAGATAAACTGAATAACGTGTGTGTGTGTGTGTGTGTGTGTGTGTGTGTGTGTGTGTGTGTGTGTGTGAATGGAAAAATGCCTTTGGAAGGAGATGTCACCATAGTGGCCAGGGTCTTGCCTGCCCAAGTCAGGTCACTTTTAGCTTCTTATAGGAAGGCATCCTCACTGCAAACCCTAAGGTCGCCAGGGATTTCTATCCCTGAAAGCCAATGGGCCAGCTTTCAAAATGTCTTTCTGTCTATCTGTCTGTGTGAGTGAGCAACTCCTTTCTGAGCCTCAGTTTCTCCAGCACTGTGAGGGATGGGGGAGAAGCAGGCAGACCTACCTCTATCTCTCTTCATTCCCTCTTTCTCCTGCCTCTGCTCACTTTTGGTCCTGTTTACTCTCTTCTTCCCTTGTTAGACTGGTACTGAGGAACAAGAAGGCAAGGAAGCAAACTCTCCACCAGTGGGCGGACAGCAGGAAGGGACAGAGTCCTCTGAGCCAGAAAACACGAAGACAAGGAAGGTAAATTTGTCCCCGTCTTCTTGGCAGTGTCATGTGACTGCACCAGGGACGCAGTCACAGGAGTCAGTCATGCCTGACAGCGGCTGCATGGAACGTGTGTAAGTCTCCACAAGCGCTTCCTGGTGGAATGGCTCTGTGGAGGTCTTTAGAGTCTTCACTGGGGAGATCTTCAGCCACATGTCTGGGCTCCGCCTCCCTCTCCTGCAACTTGACTGTGCTGCTGAAAGAAAACGTATGCCCAAAAAAGATTCAGGCTTCAGAGCCAGGCTCCCAAAATAGGCAGGTCCCTTAGTGGGCTGGGGATACAAGTACTCAATCTGGAGTCCGGATCACAGCAGGCCCAGACCCTGAGATCAACAAGACACATTCCTTGTTTTGTAAAGATTATTTTTACTTAGTTAAAAATCAAAATCCAATTACCGTCCTCCTGGACTGGGCTTCCACAGGCAAAAGAAATATTCTTGGATGACAGCCAGCTTCATGTCTTTCCGGTCAGGGGAACCTACCCTCCCGAATCTGTGTGCCAAACCGTAGGCTGCTGGGAACTCCAAGGGAAAAGTACAGGAGAGCAGCTGTGAGCGTGGAAGTTGCACCTTTGCTGAGAGGGAGGGAGTTGGGAGGACGTTTGTGAGTGGTTTTTCTTTTAGAGGTGTCCACACATACGCAGAAACAGCTTGATAAGTGTTTAGCATTTATAGCTTATTCATTCAGAAACATTTACCGAGTACCTGTTACATAGCGGGGTTAGGTAGTCTTTGTGTCATTTTTTAATTTTCAAAACACGTTTATTTATGAAATCATTTGAAGTTGACCTGCATAATTTCAACAAGAGCTTCATTGAAAAAAATATCTCTGTGTCATTTTAAACATGGCAGATTGAGCATCAAGGGCTTATTCTGAAGCCAGTGCCAATTTGGGTGCCGTCCTGAGGTAAATGAATAAAGTGAGACTTGAGGGGTTCACATCCCCTAAGTACCCAGTAAATGCTTCCCAAGGAGAAGAACGAGCAAATGCCCAGGTCTTTCTGGCCAGGGGCTCCTGTAGCCAGTGTATACAGCTTCTGGGTGAATACCGTCAGCCACCATCTGATACACATTCTCCATCCTCACACAGGAACAAGACTGGGAAAGTGGCAGTGAGGCTGAGGGGGACAGCTGGTATCCCACAAACATGGAGGAGCTGGTCACGGTGGATGAAGTGGGGGAAGAAGATTTCATCATGGAGCCGGACATCCCAGAGCTGGAAGAAATTATGCCCATTACCCAGAAAGACAAAACCCTCCCTGAAATATGTCCCTGCGTGACAGCCACCTTAGGTTTGGACTTGGCCAAAGATTTCACCAAGCAGGGGGAGACCATAGGGAACGGGGATGCAGAAAGCAGCTTCACGCTGCCCAGACAACTGCCGTCTACATCCACAAGCTGTCCCAATGACACGGACATGGAGATGCCTGGCCTAAATCTGGACGCTGAGCGGAAGCCAGCTGAATGCGCGACAGGCCTCTCACTGGAGGTCTCAGATTGCTACGAGGAGGCAAGAGGAGCAGAGGACTCAGATGTGCGTCTGGCCCCTGCAACCCAGCAAATGTCTTCCCTCCAGCCAGCAGAGGACAGGGCCCGGCAGTCCAGCCCTTTTCTCGATGACTGCAAGGCCAGGGGTTCCCCTGAAGATGGGGCTCACGAAGTCAGCCCCCTGGAAGAGAAAGCCAGCCCCCCTACTGAAAGCGACCTCCAAGGCCAGACTTGCCAAGGCGCATTGACTGAGGGTAACTGCCTTCCTTTCCTCCATGGGTGGTTGGGTGGACTGGACCACTGCTTTCCTCAGGACCTGCAGGCATGTGCCGACTGGAGCAGACATACAGGGAGTTTCCAACTCACTTTAAAGCCAAGGCAGAAAGTCATGTGTAGAAGCAAGCCTCTGAAGGGCGGGTTAGCCTGTTAGAGCTCTCAGGCAAACGGTGTAGAAGAAAGCTGACAGGAGCCACTGAGTTCTGAGCCACCAATTTCTCTGCATTAAGGGGTCCCACATAGGCACAGACAACTAAGATCAGGTTGAGTTTTCAGATTTTGGGGGGAAAAACGTTTGGGTTTTTTGATGGCTTGCTGCCCTTTCCTGAACAGTGGAGACCCCCGGCAATTATTTCTTTGATGGAGGGGTGGGTGAGAGAAGATCGTACAGGGAGAAGGAGGGCTTTGCTGGAGGGCTTGGCTTGCTTCCCTTCTGACTACCTCAGACCTGTTTTTCTCCAGGGTCAGATAGTGAAACAGGACTTATCCCAGGAACAAGTCTTCCTCCACCGGAGGTGATGTTGTGTCTATGCTCAGCGCTGTGACATCATGAACTAAGGAGTCTAAAATGGGCTAAGCCCTGGCTTCTCTGCCAGATGGAAACAGATCCATCCAGAGCTGGTGAAGGGGGGGCAGGTTGGAGGGAGGGTGAGTAGTTCTTAAGACTCCTGCAGTCCACATAACTAGAGATCCACTCTATAGAACGCTGACAGCTTTACCGAGGCTGGAGTAAAACCCAGGAAGCAGAAAATACAGGGAAAGGCTGGAAAGGAGTATCTCAACCCAGAGCCTTGTGGGCAGAGCTGGTGAATGGCCAGAGGCTTGGGCTTTCCTCTGTGTCAAGCTGACCTGAGCAGTTTTCCACCTGCCGGGCTCTGAATCGCCATGGAAACAGTCTTGATCAGCCTGCTTGTTGCTAGAGAAACAAAGAGGCCCAGCCCATCTAGAACAGGTTTGAAGAAAGAGCGCTGACATTTTCTCCTCTCTCTGATCGAGCACCTTTTACTCTGTGGTACGGGTCTCAACAAGTGCCGGTCTCGGAGGTCTATTAACTTACCCAGTCGTTGGCGTTCGTGTTTAATAGTGCTGCTTCACAAGCGTGGGGTGAGAGTGGCATTGCCTTTTTGGCCAGTCTTGGCGGATGTCAGCACAATTTCTGCCCTCTAAGGATTCCTCTGCCTGCAGAGATGGAGTGATACTGACTGGGGGTTATGGAGGACGGATCATCCAAGTGAAGGCATTACCAGTCCATCTCTGTGTGCCAAGTGCAAAGAAGTGCCAAGTATTATTGCGTGTGGCACATTTTTGGCAGTGGAAAATGATCTTAATTATAGCACTTTGGTGCTAATTAGCAGCCCCAGCCTCATGTGATTAAGCAGTCCAAGGGACAGTTCCCAATCACACAGTGCAGGGGATAAAATTACAGGGACTCTTTGAGGCCTGCTATGTGTTTCACTAGGTTGCTTTGTGTGTGTGTGTGTGTGTGTGTGTGTGTGTGTGGTGTGTGTGTGTGTGTGTGTGTGTGTGTGTGTGTGTGTGTGTGTGTGTGGTTTGTCCCCATCTCCTACCCCACGGGCTCATGTTTTGCAGAAAACTCCAGGTACGTGGAAGTGAAATCTCTGGATGTGAGGTCACCAGAACTCACTGAAGTGGAGCTGAAAGAGCCTCTTTCTTTGCCTTCCTGGGAACCGGAGGATGTGTTCAGCGAGCTTAGCATTCCTCTAGGTAGGTGAAATCCACAGTCCTTCCTGAATCCCAGCTCCAGGAAACGACAGTTCTCAAGTGACCTGGAGGAGCTCAAGAGGGCTTTTGCCATGGTGCTGTCCTTGTTGTTTTTAAGATGTGATGCAATAACCCAGCCCTGCAAGACGGTAAAGTTTCTTACTATTTCCGACTCCCATAGCAGACCTAATAGCCACATGACTGAACCATGAATTGCATAGCAGTAAGACTCGGCCAGGAAAGGCCTATTTCCCCAGCAGGGAAGCCCAGGCCTTGTTTAGGCAGGAAACAGAAGCTCCGCTACCTCAACTAAAATGAACCCCCTTTGCTGCCATCCTCCTGTGTATCCTTGTCCCATATTGTCCCAGAACGCCACACAACTTTTCTCCTTGAAAGGTCTGCTTCTCTGAGAAGCATAGACTGAAGTTGTGGTGCACACCAGTGAGCATGGTGGTGTTGCACACCAGTGAGCATGGCGGTGGTGCACACTAGTAACAATCTCTTGGATTGATGTCTGTGGTCTCTGCATTGGCTCTGAAAGGGATAAAGGAGGAGCAGCTTCTTAGAGGGGATGTTTGGGGAAGTATCTCTTAGGAATATGACCCAAGGACATAATAGAAATTGATAACCCAGGGCAGACATCCCAGTGTGGCGCCTTGACCTTTCCATCCACGCGTCTTTATTCCTCTTGTTCTCTTTTTCTACTCTAATATGCCATTCTTAGAGAATTAGTTTGGAAAAATGACAAATCTTGTTCTTAAAGAACTTGCTACATAGTATCTCGCAAGTGTGTTGTGCGTGTGTGCATGTGTGTGTGGGCGCACACATGCATGTACCCATGCATGTGATATGGAGTCCATAGGAGGCTATCAGAGCCTCTCCTAGTTCTCCCCTCCTTGTTCCCTTGAGACAGGAGCTCACCTCACTTGTGGCTTTGGGCTGTGGCAGCCAAGGCGCGGGATCTGCCTCTCTGTCCCGAGCTCTGAGGTTTCAGAATTTTTACAGGAACACCAGGAATTAGCACTCAGTTCCTCACGCAGGCACTCTTAGCGCTGGCCCATCTCCCTACCCTGCCCAACACAAATATTTCTAAAAATGAAAGACAGGCCTTCCAATGAATCACAGTGCTCTCGGGCACTTAACTGTGGACCCCGATGGTGCAGAACCCGCCGGTTAGAAGCTTCATCTTGTCCACGGATTCATCCATTTGGCAAGCACTTACAGGATCACGTGGGACCGTGCCTTGCACCCTGAGGGAACTGAGAGTGTAGCAAGTCCCGGGCATGAACTCAGAATCAAGTGACACAGCAAACATTAAGAGCGAATCCTGCTTCCATAGACATGTCTTTTTGTTACTGCTTTCCCCCATGGAAAGTGTGAAAGCTTAATATAACAAAGTAAATAAAACAAAGACCCCATAGGGTCAGTCCTGGTGGTCTCAATGGTCCCTCCGCAGCCTCTGAGGTGGTTGCTGTCATGTTTGATGATTTTCTCCTGTGCACTCCATGCTCTGAGCAGCCCGTCTTAGGGAGCTCTTCGCGTCAGTACGCAGAGAGCACACTCTTCTGAACCACTGCCAATACCCCACCCTAAAATCTGCCCCATCCACTGCCCATCCTTTACTGCTGAGCACTTCAGCAGTCTCCTGTTTGTTTGTTTTTTCCATTATGGTCACGTGGTAACCGCTAAGCTTGATTTATTGTCCCCAGCCACCACTCAGTGTTTTTAGTGCTTCACATAAAGTATTGAACACGCTCCAAGCATGGATGAAACAGGTGATCCCGCGAATTCCCACTTTACAGGTCAGAAACTGAGCTGCAGTCACGAGGCTCCTGAGCGGGAGGGGCCAGGTTAGGATTCAGATTCTTAGCCTCTGTCCTCTGCTGCTGTCCATATGTGCTGGTGTGGTTCCCTTTGTGCAGTTGCCAGCGTTTCTGTGAGACGGGATGCTAGCCAAGCACGGGTGCATTGTGGGGCTGTGTATATTTGCATTGAAAATGCTATAATTGCAACTAAATTGCACTCCAAAAAGAGGATAACAGCTTCCAGTGTCACCTCCAGGGAGAATTCCCATTCCCTACCTCTTTGCCAAACCCAGATATCAGTTTTTAATCTTTGCCAACTGTTAGGAGGAAAATGGTATCTGATTTTGTTTTTATGAAGGGCTGTATTAGAGCATAATTGGCATACAATGAAGGGCACATGTTTAGAGAGTGTGGTTTATCTGTTTTGACATCCATATGCATCTGTACTGCTTTATGGATCTGGATGTACCACACTGTTTGTCTACCTGGTGATGGGCATTGAAGTTGTTTCCAGCTTGGACTAATACGGATCATCTTCATTGACCTAGAAAGCCAATAGCTCATTGGTCTCCACACTCCCACACCCTCCAGGAAGGGATGCTGCTGTGTTCTGTGTTTGACAGGTGAAGAGACCAAAGAGCCTTTCTCAAGAGTACACATTGAGTTCAGGAACTTGGGATGTCTGTTTCCTGGCCACACTGCCATCTGCCCTTCAGTTCAGACATAGTAAAGAAAAGGCCATTTCTGTGTTGAAGAGCACAGACTGTGGCTGTCTGTCCTGGGTTCAAACCCCATCTGCTACTTGATGGCTTGGTGACAAATAGCAGCTTATCTAACTGCTTTGCTTTGAGTTCTTTGTCTCTGTGAACCTAGTAAGTGAAGCCTCTGTGTAGATTCATTTTTGAGGAGGAAGTGAATGGAGAGTCTTAGTGCCTTCTAGTCACAGAAGTTTAGGAAGGGCTGATGGGTTATTTGGGATTCGTTAGGCCCACCGTGCTTCTTCTTGATGGGGCTGCAAACTCTGTACACTCCAGGACTGGTCACCACTGCAGAGAGATTGCTAGAAACATGAGAGACAACATTCCGGCCCCTGTGGAGAGCACAGAGGTGAAGTACAGGATGCCAAGGAGAGGGCACCCCACTGGGAGAGTGGAGAGGTCAGTCTTGTCAGGGACTGGGGTGTTCATGGCTGGAGAAGGGAGCTCGTGATTCAGGCCAGCACTTTGTTACTCTAGCCAGTGTGAGCCTGCCAAGGCCTGCTCTTACTATAACCAAATAGCACCACTGGCAGAAGGTGAGCTTCCCCTCTCTCCACATGGGCTTTACTAAGATGACAGAGTCATAATTATCCATGCCAGGAGCTATTATTAGGAGGCAAATGCGGCTTTAATGACAGTACTTAATAAAGCCCTAAGAAATGGAGCACTCGGTGGCTCCTGATCTCACCATGGCTATGCAGGGTTTCTTGGTGCTGCGATTCTCCCATCCCTACATTTGGGTTAAGGGAGTGGTGGCTGGCATTGTGATACCCTCACAAGCCCTGGGCTGTACTGTCATCTGAGGATCCTCCTGCCTCCACTCATCTTTTCCTAACGCTGTCTTTTGATTACTGACATTGACCCACCCCACTGGGCAGGGCCTGGGAAGAAAGCTACTGCCAAACCATAGACGTGGTTCTCTGGGCAGCCTTGGGAAAGGCTGGAGAGTGGGTGGAGCCCAAGACTTGGATGCTTGCTTTCTGTGTTCCTAAATTGATGTTCCCTGAGCACCAGGCAAGGTGACAGGTGCTTCCTCACAACACCATGTGTGGCTTTATGCTGCCTAGTTTACAGATGAGAAAACTCATTCCAGAGAAGCCCCACAATGCCTCTGTGGAGGTCACAGCTTATGTGAGCGTGCGGGGCCTGTCTGACCCTACGTACCATTTCATTCCACTATTACTGTGTTCCAAGCTGTTTTGGTGGTGTGGTGGGAGACTTGGCTCCAGTGAAATGTCACACACAGCCCCACAGATGGTAGCTGTAACACTCTGTTGAAAGGAGCCACGGTTGCACAATTTGGCTCCTGCCTCAGTTTCTGTGGACTCCCTTGAGGTGGTTAGACTTCTCCTGGGGACCCCAGGACAGGAACAAGGAATCCAGGGCCTGGTTTACACTAGAATCCCCAGGTTTGTGTTCCTGGTACAGCCTAGCCATACCTTGCTGCCCGTAGGATATGGGACAAGACAGAAGGCTCTCACCAGAGTTCTTTCTTAGCAGCTTTTCTCTTGGATTTTATGTCTCTGAGGCTTCTGAGGAACAGTAGCAAGCACATACCCATTTTGTAACAACAGAACAAAGGTGGTAGGCCTTGCTTGATGCCTGTTCCCCAGCAGCAGCCTGGAGTTCGCTCTCCCATCCATAGGCCTCTCCAGTGCTCCCCCCACTGACCAAGTAGGACCACACGTCCATCCTCTGCACAGAGGATAAGAGTAGAGGGCGAAGAAGGACATTCAGCCCCTTGGGACAGCTAGACTGAGTGACACCTCCCACTTCTGGGGACTGTGGCTGAATGCTGAGGGCTTCGCAGACAGCAGGCAGACAGCTGCACAGCAGAGAGACAGCCAAGTTCCAAGCTGCAGCATGGAGCTTTGGGCTGGCAGTTTGCAAGCCATCCTCCGGGGCTTCCTCGCTTCTCCTGTCCTCCCTCAGAGCCACTGCTTCCCACTAATCAATTTATTGCTATTATTAATTATTATCATCATCATCATTATTACTATTGAGATGTAAAGGAGAGTTATATTTACAAGTTTAGGATCTCCTGTGTGCTGAGCACCAAGCGGAGGAAGACAAGGGCCGGGCTGTGGTTAGGGGGCTCAGGGTGCTGAGGAACGGGTACCTCATCCTCCTCCCTCTGAAAGTTGCCGTATCCTTTCTTCCTTCCAGTCCAGTTCCCCAGATTGTCCCAGCAGAGGAAATGGGAGCAGCAGCCCCTCCCTCAGCCGTTGTGTTCTGCTTACACAGGGAAGGTTCCCATCCTGCATGTAGGACCTGAGTACCTAGACTTAGCTCCCAGCACTCAGGAGGCCAATGCAAGTGCATCTCTGTGAGTCTGAGGTCAGCCTGGTCCACCACAAATCATATGGGACACATGTTTGCATTCCAGAGAGTGGGTAAATTTTCCTCTTTTATTTAATTTTATTTTTCTTTGATAAAAGTGATCCTAAAACAAACTTCATAATACAGAGAATTTGGGTCCCAAATGCAGAGAAGGGAACCAAGCAAACACGAAATCCCTAGAGAAGTAGAGAGGCCTTCCTCCCCTTCTCTTCAGAGGCAGGCCCATGGACTCAGACCTGAAAGGCAGGGCACTGAGCAGTCATTGCTGGGTGCCTTCCACCTGCTTGTAGCACATCCCTGATGTTCACAAAGACCTGTGAATGGAGTAGGCACTTTCTCTCCGTGGCTGTGTTGTAAATGTGGCTGGCGAGGTGAAGCTCGGAGGAGCTGGTAACTGCCAAAGTCACGGGCAAAGGAATTTGCTAATGCTGCCTGTCCATTCCCCACCCTTCCCCAGGTGTGGAGTTTGTGGTTCCCAGGACTGGCTTTTATTGCAAGCTGTGTGGCCTGTTCTACACGAGTGAGGAGGCCGCCAAAGTGAGCCACTGTCGCAGTACTGTCCACTACAGGAACTTACAGGTAACTGCTTGCCCTCCTTGCTGTCCACCTTGTGCGATTTCCCAGTCTCCATTCACAAGGCAGCACCTAGAAGTCTTAGACCTCACTTGCCTCTGACTTGAACTTCCATCCTAAAGGCCACAGGGACTTGCTATTCCCCAAGCATACCATTTAGACATGCTTCTGTAAACTGATCCCTCCTCCCACATGTGGAGAATGGCTGACTCTACCAGGCTATCCCACAGGCAGGCTTCATCCTAAGGGTGCTCAGAGCAGCAACTCTGCTTTCCTGCACCCTAGTGGCCTTTTAAACACTTCCCACCCCCAGCATGATGGAGCACAAGCTGAGCTGGGCTAGTGTTCTCCTGACACACGGTGCAGCCAGCCCTCTCAGCCAGGCCTGGGGGCTTCAGCTCAGGGCATTTCCTTTTCTCTTCCTCCATGCAGATAACCTTTTTGACTGGAATGAATACCAGCTCTGCCCATTACGTGTTCAGCTAGCAAAACAAACGCTTGACACAGGCAGTGCCTGCATGCAGAACTGGTCTAGGCTCTGTGAACACAACAGCAACAAATACAGACTCATCCCTTGTAGGTTCCGGCTGAGTGTAGGAGACCCGTGGTAAAGGCAACAGCTAAGCGATGCCTATATCAAAATGTCACCTATAGCAGGTACTGAACCCCACATTTCATCCAAGCTAAGACGCCTTTACTAGTAAATACCATGTTTGTTCTTTGTCATGGGGTTGGACCTTTAGATATATCAATCACATGCTCTGAGCCTGCCCTACATCCTCAGCCTGCTATACCAGTTTAACACCAATTAGAAAAAACAGTGCAGCGAACTGAGCAGGGAGACTCTCTCGACTGTCAGATGCACGTTTATTTCAGAGATGGTAATGGGTTTTCAAAAATATCTTAAAGTCAATGAGCATGCTACTGTTTGGCATTCTGCCAAGGCCCCCAACAGATGCCCCATCTGAGATGACTGTGGCAGAGGCTCCTGGCTCCCTGGCAGGTGCACCAGGGAAACGTGAACTGAGGCAGACAGGGTGAGAGCTGCGGCAATAGCTATACCTAAAGCACATGTAATTTTCATATTAAGTCCTGGCACAGGCTGGGTTTTACAGGTATTTCATTTGCTGGGGTGAGGGTAGGGGCTGAGCGCTTCAAGGCAGCTGCATTTTTACCATCAGAACTAGAGTTTAGAGGTAGGTGATGAATCAGGCAATAAAATGTTCACCAGGGACACACAAGGACCTTCCTTGGCACTCGCATAGAAGCTGGGCATGGTGATGCATGCCTATAATCCTAGCACTGGGGAGGCAGAGGCAGGAAGATCTCTGGAGCTCACTGGCCAGGCGGTCTAGCCAAATTGGTGAGCTCAGGTTCAGTGAGAGAGACTCTGCCTCAAAACATAAGGTGGAGAGTGACAGAGGAAGAGACCTAATATCAACCTGACTTCTATACACACATACACATGCACACACACATATATACACACACATATATACATACATATACACACACAAATACACATATATACACAATGCATACATGCATACACATAATACATACACACAGATATATGCACATGCATATATATGCACACATATACTCACACAGATATATACACATATACATACATATACACTTGCTACATATACACACATACATATATACACACATGTATATACACACACACATATATACATATACACATACACACACACATGAATGTATACGCACATGGACACCACATACAAAATAAATATCCAGAGTTTGAGTCACACGGCTCAATCCAAGGAGTGCCTGGGGTGTCATTGCTGTAGTTTTAGGCCAGGTATTCCTCTCATAGTTAATTTTTTAGAGTGGCTATCTGATGGTTTGTTGTTTTAAAGTCATATGTGTTATCTTTTTACATTTATTTACTCATTTATTCCTGAAGGTAGGAACACACATACCATAGCAGATATATGGAAGTCAGAGGACAACTTGCAGGAATTGGTTCTCTCCATCCACCATTTGAGTTCTGGGGCTCAAACTCAGGTCCACGGGCTTGGAGACACTGACCCTTACCCACTGAGACATTTTCCTGGACTTAGTCTAGTGGTCTTTAAGCAGGAATGCAGACTAGAATTGCCTGCAGTTTTGGAGTACATGTGCTAGGTCACATATTGGGGGCAGCAGTAACGTAATTAAAGAACGTTCTCAAAACAGTTAATGTGAGCATCTAATTAAGAATCTCAGGTTTGCTTTATCCTTGAGGCCACTGAAGCTCAGAGGAGCACTGTAAGGTTCCCTCCAGGCAGTGCAGAGAGAGCCACTGGGCCTTGGACCGCATCTCTTGGTTCTTGTCACTCGTTTCTTCTTACTCCTCTAAGTTGATCTTCGGGGCTGGGGACAGCTCGATCTGGCTTCTCACAAGTAAGAGGCTGTTTCTGCCTGTGCCCGGGGTCATTTAAACCTCCTGATTTCCCACATGTAAGAGACTATCTCTGGCTATACTGGGGTCATTTAAACCTCCTGATTTCCCACATGTAAGAGGCTGCCTCTGGCTGTGCCTGGGTCATTTAAACCTCCTGATTTCCCACTAGGGAGCACCTGTTCTATGAACATGGCAGACACACTGTTCTGTCTCCTAAGGAGGAAAGGGAATGGTGGTCTGGTTTGACCAGAGCAGGAACTTGAGACTGGGCTCACTGGGCTCTGAGAGCTATTTGGGGACAGTCATCCAACCCAAAAACCTCATTGTTGCTCGAATTCTAATTGATCTTAATAATAAAAACCCAGAGTCAGATATCAGGGTAGATGCTGAAAGATCAGAGAAGTAAAGGAACCAGCCACTAAAGTTCTTATCTCTATGAAATCCTCAGACCCAGGGGGCAAGATCCTGTCTCTACAAGTCCTCAGAATGAATGCCTTGAGTTCCTGTCTCCTCCCTGCCCAGTCATACCCCTTCCTGTCTCTACCTCCCTAGCATTGGATTAAAGGCATGTGACTCCCACATACTGAGATTAAAGGTGTGAGCCACCACCACCTGGCTCTGTCTCTCTTTTACACTGGATCAATCTTGTAATAGCCCAGGGTGACCTTGAACTCACAGAGATCCCTTTGCCTTGCTTCTTGAGTGCTGGCCTTAAAGGTGTGTGCCACTTCTGCCTGGCCGCTATGGCTAACTAGTGGCTTAGCTCTGCACTTTGCTCTTCAGGCAGGAAAGCTTTATTTGTTAGATCACAAACAAAATATCACCACACTTCATCATTCTTAGACTGTTTGCAAGCTGGAAGGTCATGGGGTAACGCGGCACTGATTCTCCATTGAGTTAGCTGGCATCTTTCTAAAATGCATCTGCTTTGCACCTTCCCATCTAGTATAGACCCAGGAATCTTCATTTCTAAAATGTTATAGTGCTTAAGATCAAACCCAGGGCTTTGAACATACTAGAAAAATACCGCTGAGCCACACACCAAGGCCAAGAATCTTCATTTTAACAGTCTTTTTTGTGAATGTCTAATTCCTCAGTGTGAGAATCTTTGGTCTTTTCTTGGTGGAATTCTATGGCCCTCAAGGAGACCTCAGAGTTCAAGCTCACTCCCCCTAAGAGAGTTAGGAAGAATTCAGAGGCTGCCTTTTTCCAGGGTGGTGGTCTGCACAGTGTTCAGGGCCTCTAGGGCCTAACTCCAGGCTGCCCCCCATTCCCACAGCAGGTCAGCACCATCCCTGTGGTTCCCTAGATATACTGGGCATAGGCATTGCCTCAGCTCCTCACACTGTCCAACCTGAGTTCAAGGTCCCTCGTGTATCTGTCAGGGAGGCACAGCCACCTCAGATAGGGCTTCTCTCAGGGGCCTTGGCGGAACACCTTTGTCTCACTTCACTCCAGATCACATGTGTGGAGAGTGAGAACCTGAGACCCACACGGCAGGTGCCGGCTGACTCAAGTCAGGCAACTTACAGAGTTAGGACTCATCAGGAGGCCTTGAGTGGGGGGTCAGGGATGCCCTGAGAGGCAGGAACAGGTTGAAGGCGCCTCAGTGCAGCTTCCAGAAGTCTCTCTATGCCATTGCTGGTCACGGCTCTGTGTGCACCTGTGGGGAGTGATCTGGCACACCAGTGTAGGCCTCCCTGGGCATGAAGATGGCAGCAAGCCGCAAAGAACGCACCCGTATGCAGAGTACTCATCCACTTAGGATTCTCGAATCTGGCAGACGAGAAGCTGGGGCTCTCCAGCATCAGCCTCGCCCACAGGCATCTGCTAGGATCTAGCTCCGAGTCAGACTGCAGCCACCCCCAAAGGCTAAAGTTTCATAGCAGGTGGAGGGTGAGGGAGACACCATTGCTCTCCCTAGGGGTAGGGGGAGATTAGGGACCCCCCCATCCTACAGCAGGTTCAGCTCATGCCCAAGCCTGACATTCTTGAGTATTTATCGTGTGACAGACATTATGCTGGCTGCTGTATGAGGCGTTTGTCACTTTTCCACTTACAGCAAACACTGCCCCACTCCCCGATTGCTGGTGAGGTTGTCATGGTTACCCTCACTTCACAGATGTTAGGGACATTCAGCCGCTTGCCTGCAGAAAGCGTGGATTTGAACCCAGGACATCTATTAGCTGAGACTGCAGGCTTGACACCTGAACTGGCCCTGACCTTTACAGCTGCCAATCAAATGCTGTCTGCATCGTTCTTGCTGCTCCAGCACAGCCAGGCCCACCCCCCTCTGCTCTCCCAGCGCTGGTCCCAGATATCCGGAACACAGGCCAGCCCTAGCTGGCTTATCGGCCATAAGTGCTTCTAGCTTTGTGGAGGCAGGCCCCCACTGGAGAGAGGGCATTTTATTTCTAGTTCATTCAGGAGCCTCGAGGCCCTCCCCCACAGCATGCCCTACAGGATTGTTGGGAATCTCTGATGTCCTATGGGCCAGTCCTGGACTTCTGCCATCTTCCACCATCCCTCCTTCTGCAGCTCTCCTGGAAAACAGGTAGCATTGTCACGAGGATTGAGTTTAAGCCAGGTAGTTTAGCGAGTGCCTGGCAACGAAGAAGGGTAGGGGTGGTTGCTATGGTTAGTATCTATCCTTCCTGCTTTTCCTACAAGATGTTTGGAAATAGAATGTTGTCCTACTGTCCTAAGATATACTGGAGATGGGAGGTGTGGTCTCCATTTGCCACAGTGTTAGAAAAGGGGTCCTACACACACACACACACACACACACACACACACACACACACACACACGCACACACACCGTGCCACCACTGACGTCTCTCTGCCTACATTGTCCCTCTCTCCTCCACAGAAGTACTTGTCGCAGTTGGCAGAGGAAGGCCTGAAGGAGATGGAGGGGGCAGGCAGTCCAAGCCCCGAGGACAGCGGGATTGTGCCACACTTCGAGAAGAAGAAGCTTTGATATTGCCGCGGCCACTGTCTCTGGAAGGAGAATGGGAAGCCTGCTGAACTAGGGCCAGTGTGGCCCTGGGTACAGGGCTGAGAACAGAGAAGAAGGAGAGCCAGGCAGGACATGGTGCTTCAGCTTGTTCCCAGGGACGAGCAAACCCTGAAGTGTCTGGGGAGCCAACTCACCCTTCTGAGTCCAGCCCACCGAGGGTCACCGGCTTCCTGGGAGCTGTTTCTTTAGTTTGTTTTTCTCTCTTTCTCTCACCTATCCCTTCTGTGCCAAAGTTCATTTCCTTTACATAAACTCCAACCTCTCAGGGATTGTCACTGGGTTTCAATTTTTGATTGGTTCTGGCAGGTCAGTCATGTGAGGCTGGGCCATGCAAGGAAAAAGTCTGACAGTTGCCCTGGACTTAGAGTCACTTCGGTGAACCCGAGGTGGTCTTGCAGTCTGGGTCCTGTGTGTCCCAAGGGGACTGAGTCAGGTTCATCCGTCTCGAGAGGGGTCACCAATGAATCAGCTGGCAGAGGTACAAGCAGTTTCATTACAGTTGTCTCCACCCCACCGTTTTGAAAAGGCTCCTTTTCTTTTTCACTTTCTGGCTGGTGCTCTGGCTAGTGCTGGGAATTGAACCCAGGACCTTGTACGTTCTAAACAGGTGCTCGCCCACTGAGCTTTATGCCTAGCCCCCAGAGCCCTGGGCTTTTGTTTTGAGGCTGATTCTCATGTAGTTCAGGGATTGCCTTGAAGCGTAATCTTGAACTCCTGATCCTCCAGCCTCTACCTCTTGGGTACTGTGGCTATAGGCATTGTGATACTGGGATTCAAACCCAGGGCTTCCAGCAAAGAGGCAAATACTCTACCATCTGAGCTGCATGCTCAGCCCTAACGCACCTATTTTTAGAAAGCCATTCATCCTCAGTTATTCTAGAAAACCACCAGGCCTTAAAGTCAAACCATATTAATTTTATGGAGCAAAGAAGAACTCAACATCGTAGAAGCTCTAAGAGGACCAATCCAAACTTCTTGGTTTAAGGATGGGTCTGGATTTGTTCTGTTCAGGATGGTGACATTGGTATAGATTCACTTTATCTAAATTTGAGGTCATCCATGGCTTCTCCCTATAGCTAGAGGAGGAAATTGGTGTGGGCCAGGGTGCATGCTTGTCTCTGCAATGAATCAGCCTAAGTCAGGATCAAGAGACTGGCATCTGACCTTGATTAACCCTTGGTGCCTCTACTCTTGAGTACCCTGGATTAGAATGATTCGAAAATGATCCCCCATTGCAGGAGAAACTAAAACACTTGGTTTTCTGGGGATGTTTAGGTGAGGATGGAGGCCTGCCTTATGCTGATTTGGACGTTGAAATGCTAGGAAGAACAGATGCCTGATTCCTGATGGGGTCAGAACTCCCTTCCCATGTGGGCTGAAGGGTCTTAGTGGAAGGTCTTGGGATAAGGGTACTAGAAGACATGAGCTCCACTTGAGCCATAGAATGGACCCGAGGTCAGAGAGAGCCCAGTGCTGTCTCCACGAGTAGACATGCCTCCCTGAAGGCTCCCCCTTATATTGCCATTCTATGCTCTACGCAAATGGAAGAGCAATGGAGAAGGGATCTAGTTCAACACCAACATTTTATCAGTGAGGAAACTGAGGCACAGACAGAAATGAACGCAGACATTAACGATGACCATGTGTAAACCTTAGGGCCTGTGGTTCCTGGCCAGGGGAGAACTTGTGGAACCTTTGAAAGAGGGGTTAAGGCAAAGAGAGGACAGAGGCAGGCCGGTCTGGAAAGGAGTAATGGGAAGTTGGGGCTTCAGGAAGGTGGTATCCAAACAGTTAAGACTCAATAGTCTCAGTCCCCACCGTTGCCCTGGTGGACTCCACAGGTGGCACCCCAGCATTGTGGTCATCGCACTGTGGTCATTAGCAAAGTCTCCCCCATTTCTCAGAAAACCTTTGACCTCTGGGAACAGCTATTGGCCACATCCCTAAATCCATTAGCAGCCCCAACAGAGGCTAGACCTGTACATTAGCAGAGGCTGGACACTTTATCTTTCAGCAGAGTGAGGCAGACCTCACCGGCACCATCGGCTCCTATGCTGGCAGCATTTCTATGGGAATTCACATGGCCCAGTTCTCAGGCCGTCGATGGCTCCCTCAATTGTAAGTTAACCTTCTTCAGAGCACTCTGGAGAAGGGCCTCCGAAGGAAGACAAGGCAGTCTCTGCTTTCAGTCACAACCTTCAAAGTCACAGATGATTCTATATGTGTGTGTATATATATATATATACATATATATTTATTTTTATATAACTCCATCAGCATGGTCCTTGCACTTTTTATTCCTGTGTGTGTTACACGCAATGCAGTAGTAAAGATGACCAGGAAAATACTGATTTCTTTTTTTAAAACTTCTGTTCAGTGGTTTCACCAATCATTTTAAAATGTCTCTCCCCAAGGTCGTTCATGAACAGTTGCTGCCTTACACAAAAGATTCATTTGTACCCAGAGTGGATGTATGGAAGGCCCATGTTCTCTTATGGTCACGGTGAGCGCCTGGCGGTTTCCAGGTTGCACTCCCAGGGGCTTGGGTGAACTTGTTAGTAGGAGCTGCAGCCATGGGTGTTCAGGTTTCCCATTCTTGGACAGTCTGCGGGGCGATCTGTAAGATTATACTTGAACTGGACCAGAGATTATTTTGTGAGTATTTGAGAGAAACAGAACTATTAGTTACTTTAAGTTTGAACTCATAAAATATTAGAATTTTTGAGTGTCTTAGATAAATTGTCATCATTTTTTTCTGATCTATATAACTGACCCAAAGTGTTTGTTTTTACAAAAGGAAAAAGTGGTTTTTAATAAAGAGAATTTGAAAGCTTCTGAGCGGCCGTGTCATGCAGGGGTCCTTCAATATTTGGTCAGCATCTCATAGCACCTCTATGCTAGCGTTTGGTCTCCTTTTGACTTCCGTGCATGTGTGTGTGTATGTTGTGTGTGTGTGTGTGTGTGTGTGTGTGTGTGTGTGCATGCATATGTGCGTGTGTGTGTGGTGCACATATAGGCAAGTACATGTGGAGGTTAGAGGTCAATGTTGGGCATCTTTCTTGACCTCTCTCCACTTATTTAAATTTTTCCAATTGTTTATGGAGTGTGCCTCGTGGTGTCTGCAAAAATCAGTGTTGTCAGATTTTTCTTTGGGCCACCAGCTCACAAATAATGACACAAAGACTTATTATTGATTTTGAAAGCTTGGCCTTAGCTTAGGCTTGTTTCTAACTAGCTCTTACAACTTAAATTAACCCATTTCTATTAATCCATGGGTCTGCATATCCTCTTTCCTCTGCGTCTGCCTGGCAACTCCCCCTTTATTCTTCCCAGAGTTCTCTCTGTCTGGAAGTCTCGCCCATACCTCCTGAATAACTATTGGTCATTTAGCTTTTTATTAAAGCAACCACAGTGACATAGCTTTACGTAGTGTAATCAAATATCTCCCAACAGGTCAGAGGATAATTTATGGGAGCTGGTTCTCTTCCTACCACGTATGTTCTGGAGATTAAACTCCGTTCATCAGGCTTGGCAGGAAGCATCTTTACCCACTGGTTGAACCACCTTGCCAGCCCTCCACTTTTTTGAGACAAGGTCTCTCACTAAGGCTTGTCCACTTGGCTAAGCTTGTTGATGAATGAGCTTCAAGGAGCCCTTTTCTCCTCCTACCCTTATTGAGTGTTGCGGTCACAAACTTTGTGTGTAAGTGCTGGGATCCAAACTCAGGTCCTTATGTGGGCATGGCAGGCACTTTATTACCAACTTCATCATTTTCAAAGCTCTCAAATATTTCAAAGGTTTGAGCAGAGACTGCAAAACAGGTCCCACTTAGAACTCTGGTTAGGAAACCAAAGAGAACGAGGTTTTTGGTGGCCTAGGGGATCTAGGATGACCCTTCTGGAGTCAAAGGGCTTCTTATAAACCCATAGCATTGCTACCCAGTGCTCCTCAATCTTTAGTGACTGAACCCCTCTGTCTTGAACCAGGGTCAGGCCATCTTTGATAGCAGACCACAAAGATCTGTGGTCAGCTCTGTTGTGGACACCATCTCAAGCAGAGGCCTTTCTTTGTGTAGTTATTTCTATCAGCTCCTTGGGTCTATTTCCTTGTTCATAAAAGGGAGTGATTATTTAATTACCTCCAGGGTTAAGGGGCTTTGCTGAGAAGAACATCTGGTATGCTTCAAGGCAACACATTTCCTTTGTTTTTGCAATATGTAATCTATACAACAAACTCCCACTTTTAATGGATTGGTTTAAGTGAAGCTATACCAATCTCCTGGGCTTGGTTGGCTAGAGCTTCCAATAGCCTAGAACTTCCCCTGCGCCCTACTCCCTGGTTAGCAGTGCTCTTGAGTCAGTGAGGATGGGATGGGCAGCCTGGACCCAGAGGGCAGAGTGGGGCCACCTGTAATTACTGTAGCAGATTACAGATCTAAGGACAGTTCCTGCTGAGCCTGCTGTGGCCCCACTCCCACCTTGGTCTCATGATGACCAGCCTGGGGCTGAGCTCAGGCCTCTCGTTCCCAGCAGGGCTGGAGAATATCCTTCCTTGGAGCTGCTGTCTGTGCCCTAACTGATCAAAGGTAGGAATGGGCCAGGACTCTTTCTTCCTATTCCTGCCATTGGTCAGGGCCCAGGATGCCTGGGGTGCCCAGTTCCATGTGTCCAGTCCCAGCTTGTTGTACAGCTGAGCTGCACAGCTCTGGAGAATATAACCCATTTACTGTTGATGCCAAGACTGCCCTTGTCTAGGGTCTGTGCAGTGTTGATTCTCTGTTAAGACCTCCCTCACCAGAGCTGCAGCTGCTTCCCCAAGACTGAGTGTTCTCACCTGCTCTCTGATGCCCCATAGCCTGGTTCTGGACCAATCCCCTTACATTCAGATGCCACCTTGTGCCACACTTGCTCTGACTGGCTTTTGTGACGCAGAGGCTAGGGTTGCTCCTCATAGTGCATTTGTCACTCTTAGATGCTGATGCTGTTGCCTCTGCCTGGCCTAAGAGCTCTGTCCCCTTAGAGCATCAACGGCAAGAGCTGGCTGTCTGCACAGGCAGTGTTGGGGTGTCCGGGTTCATCCCCAAGCATTTAAGAGTAGGATGGCCTCAAAGACCCCAAAGTCTTCATTCTTCCTTTCTAGCTCGTTTAATTGACTGACTGGATTTTTGAGACGGGTTCAGACTGACTGTGGATTCCAGAGCTTAAGTCATCTTCCTGCCTCAGTCTCCTCCAGCCACATTGTTCCTGTACCCAGTGTGGTCTTTCTTTCTGCAAGAAAGACAGAGAGGGCAGGGGTGGATGCAGAAAGGGGAAGTGACTCACCTATAGCAACTCAGCTTATTAGATTTCAGTCTGGGGGTGGGGGTAGTGCTGGGCCACACAAGGCACTATTAAACTATGCGTGGAATTTTTCAGGTCTGATTCTAGCTGAACATTGTCAGTCCGCAAGGTATGGAAGGCAGATCCTTGATCTAAATCACCTGGATACCGTGCCACAATGATCGATTCAGTCCTCCCATGGAGAGCCTGGAGAAAGTCAAGCCTGGGCATTTGCATTTTGTTCTAGCAAGTCTCTAGGGAATTCAGTGCAGGTGGTGTCAGCTGCCTTCTATGACAGCTAGGGACTTCCCCATCAGTTCCTAGAATAGAAGGGGCATTTATTTTACCAGGCACACATGCGGGAGAGATGAATGGGGATCATTCAGGGGAGTGGGGAGATGACTGTGGGAGACACAGAGGAAAGGAACAGCATGGCTGTGGCTCATGAGCTGGTGGGAGCTGTGGTCAGGTCAGGAGGGGGCATGAGGCCGGGGGAGGGATTTGATGGGACTCACAGACACACAGTCCTTTTACAAACTTAAATTTTTAAACATGTGTATTATATATTTCGATTATACCTACTGCCTTGGGGTTTCTATTGCTGTGAAGGGACACCATGACCATGGCAAGTCTTACAAAGAAAACATTTAATTGTGGTGGCTCATTTACAGTTCAGAGGTCCAGTCCATTTTATGTCCTAATGGCGGGACGTGGTGGCGTGCAGGCTGACGTGATGCTGGAGAGGTAGCTGCTGCGTGTTGATATACAGGTAACAGCAAGTAGACTGTCTCACTGGGCAGACTACTATATAGAAGACCTCAAAGCCCATCCCCACAGTGACACACTTCCTCCAACAAGACCACACCTCCTAATAGCGCCACTCCCTTTGGGGGCCACTTTCTTTCAAACCACCACATCTATCCTCCCCTTATCCCATCTCATTCCCTCTGAGCCCTTTATTTTTTGGGGTCTCTTTCTGTTAGTGGTTGCAAGTGTCCGCTCTTTAGCCAAGCCTCTGGAGATGGTCCTTCTGGGGAGACTGAAGTGAGCAGAGTTTGGGCATTGCCAGGGCCACGTCTGTGTCACCAGGAACCATGGGGTGCCTTTCTTTCCTGCTTTGCGTGAACCAGTAAAGCCAGCATTAGCCCTGCTGATTCTTGAGGCTCTCTATAGGCCGTCTGTATGCACTCTACAGGGCTGTGTCCCTTGGCTCCTTCACAGGGCTGAAACATAGATACTGATATTTACCCCAATGGATGAAAATGAGGCTTTGAGAGAAAAAGTGGCTTGCAAAGGACCAGATAGGCCATGAGCAGAAGAGCAGGACTCTAAGCATATATTTATTTCATATCTTTTTCCCTCTTCCTTTCTCCCTTCCTTCCTTCCTTCCTTCCTTCCTTCCTTCCTTCCTTCCTTCCTTCTTTCCTTCCTTCCTTCCTCCTTCCTTCTTTCTTCCCTTCCTTCCTTTTTTTCCAAGACAAACTTTTGCTCTGCATTCCAGGCTGGTTTTGAACTTATGATGATCCCCCTACCTCATTCTCCTGAGTCCTGCCTGGCATCACAGGCATGTGTCACCACACTGGGCTTCAAACCATGATCTTGGCCTCCTCTGCCTGCTCTGCCCGGCTCAAGGCCGGCATTTGTTACCAAAGGCTGTGGGCTCTGGGTGCACCGTGAATGTGTACAGCAGGGCACACAGCATCGCTGAGTTCTCCTACAGGTGTTCATGGCAAGCCTTTGCATTCAAATTCTAGAAAGCAGTGACTCCATGCCTCCCCTTCCTAGAAAGATCAAGAAAGGACCCCACCTTTCTTGAAACAAGAAGGAAGGGAAGAAGGAGGGAGGAAGAAACTCCATTGTCTTCCTGTTCCCCACTCTGAAAATCTTGCCTGGGGACCTGGGTTTTGTGGGCACAGGAGGGACTAGATGAAAGGAAAGAAGTTCCTGGGGCTGATGACCTTGGGCAGGGCAGGGGAGGAAAGCACCTGCTTTCCTCTCTAGAGGCTGTGGGGACTTTAGACCTAAAGGTCGTTTCCCTTGGCCCCAGAGCACCCGCAGGATCTTCAAATTGTTTACCTTTCCTTTAGCAAAACCTTTTGTTTCCCTGACACCCCTTGCCAACTGAGAAGCTGTGCAGAAAGCCCAGATGCGAGCAGACTAAGCCGACAGATTATGAAATGATAGCTGAAGAAGCTCGGAGGCAACAAGGATGTGATCTGTAAGAGGTGACTGTAAGCGGCATGCCATGCGACTGGGAGTAAAAAGAGGAAGTGTGGTCTAGGGACTCTCTCTTGTCAGAATCTCTGTGGGGATTGCCCTACCTGAGCACGTTCTAGAAGTCCTCTGTGCATGTGGTGCAGGAGGAACGGGACACTGCCCGCCCACCGCTGGAGAAGGTGGGAGCCCCTCTGGAGAGGTCTCGAGGATGTATTTTCCTCTGTGTTAAGGCAGTCTTACTGTCCAGGTTAACATCCCAGCGTCCAAAGACTCAGCGTCCAAAGCGGCCTAGGGAATCGGCACTTTGCCTAGAGTCTGCCGAGCTTCTCTGTTTCATTCTCAGATTCTTCGCAAAATGTCTTCCATTGACTAACTGAGCTTCTGGAACCAGTGTCCCTCGGATTCTGGGACCAGTGTCCATCAGATGTAGAGGAGGCTGCCATTAATCCTTCACCTGGTTGTCATGTCTGGCCATACCCGACAACAGCGAGCCTGTGTGAGGAAGCTGCCTATCTGAATTCTCCAGCAATTACTCACGGGGCCCGGGGAAGGGGTGACTACTGCCTACTGAGATGTAGGGAGTCCCTCAGGTGAGTTAAGACCCTGAAGGGCTGATAAGGTGAGGCCTGCAGAGAGTAGCACTTGGACTCCCTTGGTTTGTCTTCAAGCCCAGGAGGGTGGCTCTCTGGCTGGGCACAGTTCCCTAGGGGTTAGGACCCTTGTGAGCAAATCTGTTAGGCTGGGAAATACAACCGAGACAGCCCACCTCGATAGGATGTAGGGGCTGCTTCCCTCCTCTACTATGTCATACTCTGAGCCACAGGGAGGAGAGGGACACCATCTGCTCTCAGCTTCCCAGTCCAGTGAGGGATCAGCTATCAGCAGCAGGCTCTTAGGGCAGGTGTCCGCAGGAGTCACCATCCTGGGGCCCAGCTCTTGGCTTTGTGTTCCTTATGTGCCTTAACTTGGCCCTCGCCCCACTCTGCTTAGCGCTGGTTCATATTCACCCCAACTCATCCCCACTTCCTGCTACCCCCAATATGTAGTTCCGTTGTGATCGTGTTTCACTGGTCCCCCAAAACAGCCCTTCTTAGCTGTTTGAGTTTGCCCGTGTTTTCCCTGGGTCTCGCTTCTTACTACTTGGCAACTACCACTCAGTTCACGTTTTACTCGTATTACTTACTTTCTCTTTCTTTCTTTCTTTCTTTCTTTCTTTCTTTCTTTCTTTCTTTCTTTGTTTCTTTCTTTGTTTCTCCTTCCTTCCATCCTTTCTCTTTCTTTCTCTTGCTCTCTTCCTTCCTTCTTCCTTCATTTGTTTTTTATTTATTTGAGGCTGGGTCTCACACTTGCCTTGAACTCAGTATATATGGAGGATGACCTTGAACTTCTGATCCTCCAGCTTCTACCTCCTCAGTGCTGGAATTATAGGTATGTGTCTGGTTTTATACAGTGCTGGTAGTAGAACGTGGGACTTCATGCATGTGAGGAAAACGATCCTAGCTGAGCTACACCCCCAGCCCTCATGTTACCTCCTGTATAAAGCCTTTCTTGACTATCTCTGGCTTTCCCCACCCACTTCCCATAGTTCTGACTTCCTAGCTGTTTTCTCTCCCTAGACTCTTGCACACTGGCCTCTCCTTTATATCCATTATCACGTTGCTCTATGATTTTGGATTCATCTACACCCCTAGGAGGGAGACAGAAGTCACTGAAGTTACAAAGGCAGGCAACACATTCTGATGCTCTGTGTCTACCACAGGGCCTTATAGATGAAGGACTAAATGGCCCCCTTACCGCATCCCTGGGTCCTGCTGGAGCAAAAGAGGCCTGAGCCCCACTCTCTGCCGAGTAACCAGACACCATGAGCACTGGTCTAGCTAGCTGGCTACAGTAAGAAGGTGGCCCCGGGGGCACCATGCTTACTTCCTGCCCTGCTTTGTCCATTCGTCCATCTCTAGCCCCCCTACCCTAGGGCTGGCAGTTGGTTCTGATAGTTTCATGGTCCTGCCCACATTGCCCCAAACTCAGCAACTTTTAATATAAGCTTTTAGCCACAGAGTTGGGCCTCCTCAGCAACTTCCATCTCTCTGTGCCCCCGGGGGCATCCCCTTCTTAAACCTGTTTGACCTTGCTCTGTATCCCCCACCTAGCCAGGCCCACCCAGCCCCATAGGATCTTCCCAGGCAGATCTTGGAACAAAGGAGTGTTTGTTGACAATTGTGTCAAAACTGGATGGCTGGCCTTGGTTCCCCCTGCACCTTTGAAACCACACCTGCCTGCCCAATGCCCACACCTCATACCAATCCAAGGACTGTGAAGCTCCTGGCACCTTTTCCTCCAATCACCTATAGGGCACTGAGTAACGGGGTGGGCAGCAGACAGAGTAGAAGAGCCCTGGCAGAGAGAGACCATGGTCTAGGTTGATAGAATTGGTCAGGTGATTAATAATTAAGCCTGTTTTTCTCAGAGACACACCTACACCAGCAATCCTCAAAACCTTGCTGAGAAGAGTCTCCAAAGCTCAGCAGCGGCCTAGTTCGTGAAGCCCTCAAGGAACAAAGCCTCAGAGTCTTGAGGCCTCTGGCTCTTCTAGTCAAGGTTTCCACATCCTTCCAAATAAATCTTTCTAAATAAATAAATCTTCCAAATAAATCTTCAAAGTCTAAACACTTTGAACTCTGAGAAGCCTTGGGCCCTTGTTAGGGTGCAGCTGGCATGGCTCCCCTCTGTGGTGAGATCTGCAGAACAGACAGGGACTTCAGCTGCACATGTTGACACCCTGTTTCCCTTTGAGCTCCTCCCGAGCACACTCCCTTTCTTATTTATACTCCCACTGCCTAGCACCCTGCAAAGGGGAGGGCACACTCAGCGTGTCTCTGGCTGACTTCTTGCCTAACAGCATTTAGCTCAGAAAAGCGGGAACCCTCCTGCCTGTCAGGCTTACTGCCCATTCCCATCATCAGGAAACTCCTACGTTCTCCCACAGTCCATCTCCAGTCCTGACCCTCCAGTTACTCATGGATACCCGAGAGGCCGAGGACCCAAACTCAGGATGGACAAGCTAGGACTCCCTCTATTAGCCGCTTGGCAGACGATGCCTCTCAGCTTTGACCTTGTTTTTCCCAAGGTTCTGAGAACACATCATCTATTTCCCAAGGGTCTTTCCGGTCTCCCATGTCTCCTCACAACTCTACATTCTACCACAGTTCTGAAGCCTTCTCCATTGAGAGGAGGCTTCTTTCATTTTCCCTGTATTGTCTAGACTTTAAGAAAGATTTTATTTACTTAGTTATTCAATGCATATAGGTATTTGCCTGAATGAGTTTATGGGCATCACCAGAAAAGGGAGTCATCATGACTACAGTGGATCATGAGCTACAGGTGTTTGTGAGCTGCGCTGTAGATTATGAGAAGTGAACTCAGGTCCTTTGCAAGAGCAGTGATTGCTCTAAATTACTGAGCCATCTCTCTAGCCCTGTTGTTCAGTCTTTTGTGGCCAATGGTGGCACTCAGTCTCCATGGAGGTTAACAGAGCCTTCTAACCTGGGACAAGACCAATCCCCACGTGCTCTGTTCAGTTTTCCTGTCTGAGTCAGCCTGGCTGGAACGTGGGGGTCATTTCCTGACCTGCCTCTGCCATTGACCGGCTGGGTCACCTGATGGGGCCACTTCTCCCTCTCTCCCCAGAATGTGCTCATCCATGTTTAAGAGACAGTTCTCTTGGTCCTGCCCCTCTCCCTCCCTCTTTCCGAGATAGGAGTCATGGCCATAGAACAGACATGTTTAAGCACATGTACAAGTTTGCATGTGTGTTTGTGTGCATTGGTAGTGTGAGTGTGCACACATGCATGTGAAGCTCATTAGAGTAACCGTCATGGTTGAAGGTTTTACTTTCTAAGGACTCTAGTATTCCCGTTGTCGGTAACACCCCCTCCATCCTTTTGGCCATCACTGATGTAGCTCAGGGAACCTGCCTCCATCTGCCCGCATCCCTGTCCCGAGCCCAACAGCTGCTTCTCTGGGACTATTCAGTGCGTCTTTCCCTCCATCCTTCCTAAGTAAATTCTATCAGCCCAGCTTTCCTTTCTCTTTTACGTTAGGTAGAGAAAATTAAAACAGACTTAGAGGAGAAACCAGGGGAAGGAGCCGGGAAATAACCAGGCGTGACTGAGGTTGGCTCCAGGGAGAAGGGGAAGAGCAGCCAGAGGCAGAGGGGAAGAGCGACCCTTCCAGGGAAGGCTACGGTGCTGGCTTATTCCATGTAGCCGGGAAACTGGGAACCCGAAGAAACGTGTTGCTGTGAACTACAGATCTCATGTACCATTTCTCCTTTCCCCCAAGGCAACATCAGCTTATCATTTATAAATATTAATCCTATATTTTGATAATTGGGAAAGAAAATAATACTGTTAACCAAACTCCAAGGCACAAACCATTTAGTGAGGTGCAGCCTGTTGTTAGGGGTGTCCAAGTGTCCCAGGGGACACGTGCAGTTCTTTTAGGTCAGGGTCTTCCAAAGACAACAGTGTGCTGGCGATGGATGACGGTGCGGGGCTTCTAGGTCAGGGGAGACTAGGTGTGTGGCTTTGTTTCTCCTCTCCTCCTGCCTCACAACACCTTCTCTCATGCTTGGCATGCGGGGTGGACTCAATTACTAAATCGCACTGAAAGGAGCAACAGCATCTCCTCAGGGAGCTGCATCCCAGGCCAGCCTCTCTCAAAGTCTCCATACGCACTTAGAAATCTGAGTGGCAGTCTGAACGATGGAGAGAATACAGGTCGCATGAGCACCCTCACAGCCCCCACCGCACCACAGCCTAGACAACACAGTGATCATAGTGGTTTGGTGTCAGTCCCCAGTGTATATTTGGGCTTGTGACAGACATTCTTGGTACCAACAGTGCCAATTGCTCTGACTATCCCAGGGTCTTGAAGAAACTGTAGAGAGAAAAGAGCACACAAAGACGGTGTTTGTGTGTGTGGAAGTGGGGGTGGCCTGCAGTCGTTTTAAGAAAGAAACGTGGTAGAAATTGAGAACATGGGGCCCAGTCAGACTACCTTGGAGAGAAGAAAGTGGGGGGAACTTGTGGTGGAGCCCCAAAGCCTAACATCACTTAAGGGCTCCACAAAGGAGTCTGAGAAGAGGCAACCAGAAAGTTAGGTGGAAATCTGGGCAAATATGACATCAAGAAAAGTCAAGGTGTATTCCTGAGGGATCAGATCTGCTGGGTACGTTATGGTTCTAAATATAAGCTGGGCTGTGCAGAGGGCTAACTGGAAAAGCAAAAAGTCTTAGGCAGGGAGCACTGTATTTGAGTGAAGGCCATTTTAAAGCCACAGTGCCTTGGGTGATATAATCCTCATCAATTTGTAGATGCAGGCATGTCCAACCTGGTTCCCATCAGCCATGTGTATCCAAGGCTGTGAGTGCACTCCAACACAGAATATTAAGTGTGCTTAAAATATGAAATCTTTGATGGATTTTTTTTTGTAATTCAATTATGCAGTTCTTAAATATGAACTTTGTAGATGAAAAGTCAGGTTGCAATGTTAAAAAGTTGGGCATGGGATGGAAAGATGCCTCATATAAAGCGTTTTCCAGGAAGAGATGGGAATCCCACAAGCAACCTGGCTAGCTAGACTAGCCCAAGTGACAAGTTCAGGCCTCGAGAGTGAGAATTTGCCTCAATGAGTAAAGAAGAGAGCAATTGAGGAAGACATTCGACAACTGAGTGCTGTGGAAAATTATTTTAAGGTATGTTACATTTGTTTATACTCTGGAACATTTGTTTAACAATGTAAAGGTGTGTTGCTTTTGTTTATGCTGCATTTGTTTAGCTCTGCGAAGCTGTGTTACTTTGCCTGTCTAACACACCTGATGGTCTAGTAAAGAGCTGAATGGTCAATAATGAAGCAGAAGATAGGATAGCCAGGGCTGGCAGGCAGAAAGAAGAAATAGGAGGAGAAATCTGAGAAGAAGGAGCAAAAAAGAGAAGGAGTAAAACAAGAAGGGGCCAGTTACCCAGCTACACAGCCAGCAACAGAGTAAGTAAGAAAGAAAAGGTATATAGAAATATTCTGGTAAAAGCCCAGAGGCAAAAGATAGATGGGATAATTTAAGAAAAGATGGCTAGTAACAAGCCAAGCTGGCTGGGCATTTAAAAGAAAGAAAAATACTCTGTGTGTGATTTATTTGTGAGCTGGGTGGCAGGCCCTCCAAAAAAGCCAAAAGAGTCAAGAGTCAAAAGAGTAAAACAAAGCAAAACAAAACAAAAAACACTTTGGCATCCAAAGTGGGGCTAGAGTAAAAGAAAATACAATAATTGAAGAAGACATACCAACATGCGGCTTGCACACATGTGAATGTACATCCAAAGCATGTGAAAATGTATGTATGCACACACTTCACAAAACAAAAAGTCAAAAGATTATGTGTGGCTGAGTTAGCTCCGGCCTTGGAGTCCCCTCTGCCATGGCCACCAGCCACCCCTAGAGACTCAATGGCATCCAGTTCCTGAACCAAACCTGACCACGGTAGGAGATGTACAAACAGTCATGCCCACCGTTGCTGATAATTGCTGCAGAAGAAAATGCAAACACACGATCTGATCAACATGGGCTCTGGCTTCTGGGTCCTGCATGCTGGGTTGAATTCACAAGCTGCCAAACTCGCTACAGCACCTGGTGTCCTAGCGGGGCAGGATCCCACCTTGGAACCTTCTCTGCCTTCTCTCTTGTCTAATGCAGGCCTCAGGCTTCCTCTAAAATAGATCTAATCCCCAGTCAGGCCAACTACTGAGCCACATAGACTTTGCCTTTGCCTGAGTGTCCGTTCCTTCTTCATCCTGCGATGATGCCACTGCTCCTTTGCAGAGTCATTCCCTGTAGTTTGAACATCATGGCCAGGTCTGTCCTGTCCTTCTTACCAGCTCTAAACCTAAGCAATCAGCATACTTCATCCTTATTATTGATGTGGGAGAGGAACATTTAAATAGTTCTTTTCTGAGTTTGCTCAGTTTATGTTTGTGATAATTTGAGTGTAGACTGCAGATCTTTGCATACAGTCAAAACTAGTTTTGCACTCATATTAAGATTGTATTTGCTTTTCTCTTTGTTGATGTTTATGCTGACAGAACAAAAGCAATTGAGAGTAATGTCATGGGAAATGCAGTGGAGAGCAAAGTCATGGGTACCTCTGCTACTCTTTGGGAAAGCACTGAGGGTCAAGTAGCTTCAGTTGCTTTCAACAGTGGTGTTACCTTAATCGTTTCCTCTGATACTGAACTGTCCACCCTGCAGGGAAGCTCTTCACACACGAAGGTAAGCAATTCAAAATGGCTTCAGGAAGTCCCTGAAACAGACCAGGTTCACTAGACCACTCCCTGCCAGAGGAAGCAATAAAAGTCCTCATTAGACTGAAAGAAGCAGAGCTGCAAAGACTCAGGCAAACCAAACTGGAAGGAAGAGTCTGAGATCAGACCAGCTTTCTGGAAGAAGCAGAAACCAGCCAACTGCCTGGAAGAGACTTAGACCAACCCAGTCACTTGGAAAGGACACTCTCCAGCCTGTTGGGCTGCCTGCAAGCTGTGCAGTGTGCAGTGTGCTCCAGGACTCATAGATTTGGGGGTCCAGGAGGGGGTTCTGAAATTAATATTTCGAGGGATGAATGCCATAAACTCCAAAAGAAAAGAGGCTGTGTCTGTCTGACTTTCTATATGCCTAAGCCCTGATACATGCCCAGCCCATGACAGACCTTTGAGAAACGTGTTTAATAATGAGCCAGTGAATGATAGATGCTTTCACACAAGTTCCTAAACCCCTTAGCCAGGTCCCTGCTATACATTATTGATGTTATTTTACGAGCATTGGACTCTGCACTTTGGCCAGTTGTCTTCCCCAATGATGTTTTTCAAAATGCAATGAGTTTTTTTTTTTAGATTTAAATTTGTTCCCTTAGTGGCCAGGACTCAACAAGCACAACTGTTTTCCATTAAATACAGCCTCTCGGAGGCCTCCCTTCTCCCTGTGGTTTAGGCTAAGGAAGAACCAGTGGTTTTTGGTTTTTGTGTCGTTGAAAAAGAGTAACGCTAGCCTTGGAAAAGGAAAAACCCACAGGAACTCTTGTCCTGCAATTCTGGGATGTTGAGCAATAGTGAGTTCTCCAGGCAGCAGGGATATATGTTGTTAGGTACTTTTCTGAGCTCTCAGGTTTAGCTTTGTTTCCTTCTTGAAGAATTTGTAAAAAGTTGAAAGTTTTGGGGGTTGGAGAGATGGTTCAGGAGTTAAGAATGTTGTCTGCTTTTCCCAAGGACCCAGGTTTGATTCCCAGAACCCGCGTGGTAGCTTACAACCATCTGTAAATGCAGTTCTGGCAGAACTGAAATCCTCTTCTTGCCTCAGTGAGTACCAGGTTTACACATGGTGTGTAGATATACATGCAGGCAAAGCGCACATATATGTAAAATGAAATAATAATACATTTTAAGTGGGAGATTTTAGGAGCAGAGATAGAAGAAAGAATAAAAATATCCTCATCCATATTATTCTTAAAAAATTGGCAGATTAGTTTACCGCCTGAAACCTAGAAATTATTTTTAAAAAAGGAATATTTTATGATATACATATTATGTTAAACTCAACCGCCACTTTCAAAAGCACAGTACATAAAATCTTGCTACACACACAGATAAACATTTGAAGTAGATTTTAATGATACAAGACATTTTGAATCCTAGCTAGGCCAAACATTGCTCTTCACAAAAGAAGTTAGCTTTTCTCATTAGGAGACCTGTATTACAAAAAAACTATACTCAATTATTTTTATACTTTTAAGCTCATCTTTAAAATCTCTTAGTGGGCTGGAGGTAGATATCACACAGTAGAATACTTGCCTTGTATGCACAAGCCCTAAGTTCAGTCTCCAGCTGCACAAAAACGGTGAGGGTATGGAGGCACATACCTGCAACCCAGGTCTCAGGAGGTGAAGACAGTAGGGCCAGATGTTCAAGTTCATCCTTGGTTATATATTGAGTTCAAGAACAGCCTGTATTATATGAAACCCTTCTCAAAAAAAAACCCACAGAAATCTGTTTTCTCTTTTTTTGCTTTTAAAATACCTAGATAATAAGATTTTTTTTTTTGGTTCTTAAGACCCACAAAACCTAAAATATTTACTAATTACTTGTTTTTGGGAAAACTCTGCCAGTCTCTGCTTAAGTAGGTCATCTGCAGTGTTTTCAGAGGTCCTGTGTGGCAAGGAAGACAGGCATGTAAGTAGATTCATCCAATATTTGTGTAGCTCTTGCAGGAAGTCCTGTGGGTTCTGTGCAGAAACACAACACGGTCCCTGTCTTTGGGAGCCTCTCCCGGGTAGGATGCTGGACACTGCTGAGTCCTCATGTGCCTGTGGGTAGGTTGGTGACCCCTATCAGCTTCGGGACTTTAAATGTGTCAGCTTGTCATTGGGTCATCTGGGCCAGAGTGTGTCTTCTCAGAAGGACTTTGTTGGAACAGTTTCAGGTGTACAAGGAAGATAGAATCAGGTGAGCAGCATGAGACCAGCAGAGAAGAAGCCAAGTCCGGAATGTCAACCAGGATGGGGTGGCACTGTGGTATTGGTTCAGGCAGGAAGCCAGAGAATCAGGCAGAGGTAGTGCAGCTTATGAGAAACACGGTGTGGGACTCAGCAGCGCGGCCTGGCCGGTAGTTCTCCCCCATTCTCTAAAGAATGGCTAATGGCTCAGCTTCCTGGGCTCTGGTATATCCCAGTACAGCAGGGTGCAGGGCCCCTCTCATTCACAATGCACAGGCATGCCTTCTGTCCTGTGGCCATGCTGCTGCTATGGCCCTGGCCTTCAGAAGTGTGTGTGGCAATCTCTTTTGGTCCTCCCAGAAAGGATGAGGGTAACGCCACAGACATTTGTCTTTTCCACTCTCAGCCCCAAATGAGGAAATGGTACATAGAAGAAACAGTAGTCCAGTGCACAGGAGCCATCACCCCTTGGTTCTGAGGCAGCATCACTTGGGGGTCTGGTCCCCTCATGGTCTTCAGTTTTGCAAAACCTCACCAAAACTGGGCAATATTTTCTCAAGGGAAACATAGCCTTGAAAGAACATCTGGGTGCCTCAGTGACCACCCCAGCAGCTGCCATGGAATTCCGAGGCTCCTCTAACAGGGAGACAGGTTAGAAGAACATTACCAAGGACATCATAGCTCACCCCTGTCCAGAAGGCACTCAAGAAATGACTGCATGGCTGATTATAGACCGACTCCTGCCTAAATAGGTCCTTAAGAGATGAGGCAGGACATTGTAAGCTACTTTTGCTAACCCACTTTGGGAGCAGCTTAACAATGTGGGATGAATTTAGGCTTGGGGGTTGGGACATGTTTCCTAGATTCCTGGTTTTGCCACATAGTAGTTTGTCACTTGGTAAGTGACAGCTTGGTGTGCGTATATGTGTATGTATATAAACAGCACACTTTGTACTCCCTCATGCATGCACTTATACATACACATGTGTGGGCATGTGGAGGCCAGAGGTCAACACTGAATGCCTTTCTTTATCATTTTGCATATTTTTAAAGATATATTCTTTCACAAACCTGGCGTTCACTGGTTCAGGTAGATGAGTTGGACAGTCAGGCCCTGGGATCGATGTGTGCTGCAATGTTCAGCTTTTGTGTGGGTGCTGGGAATCCAAGCCTAGCTTCTCTTGCTTGCGCAGCAAACCCTTTATCCGCAATGCCATCATCTAAGTTCCACAAATGATAACTCTGCTAAATGTCAGCAAACGTGTTTCTAAAGTCAAGATAATGACCGAACCTATTAAAGAGATAAGTAAGAGAAATCCCTTCTCTTCCCCAACCAACTCCTCATCCCAGACATGTCGCTTTAGCACTTTGCTTCTAGTACTTCCAGATTTTCCCCAAGACTTATATTGACACAAGTAGGTAAATATACACATTTTTATAAAATATTTCTGGTCTGACACATCTTTTGTTTCTTTTTAACAGCATATTATATGCATCACTTTAAAATCCACACACACAAAAGATCCTTCTCATTGACTAAACACTATTTCCTAATATGGACATGTGATAACACAACCTACTGATGAATGTTTGGCTTGTTTAAAATGTTTTTCTATTCTAAATCTTGCCACAATGGACAAATATGTTTGTGAATTTGTGCTATTTCAATCTTTCTAAAGATTCCTGGGTCAAAAAGTAGATACACTTAAAACTCTAGAAGAATCTGCCAAATCTGCTTGTTCTCAAGAGTGTTGATCTAAACTCAAATTAGCAGTGTGTAAGCATTCGTGTCCATGTATCCTTGTGAACACTGAATTCTATTAATTTTTAAGCTCTTGTTTTTCCCTGACAACAGTGAATTTGAACATCTGTGTGTCTTAACCATTTGCCTTTTCCTCTGAATTCTTGGTTTATATTCCTCACCTATTTAAGTTGGGCACTCCTTGTGTACTAAGTGTGGATATCTGTCCATACACATACACACATTCTCTCTCTCTCTCTCTCTCTCTCTCTCTCTCTCTCTCTCTCACACACACACACACACACACACACACACACAGAGAGAGAGAGAGAGAGAGAGAATGTTCTAAAAGTACCCAGGAGGGGATGGGAGTCAGAGTCAGAAGGCAGTGGGTACCAGAAGCCTCTGCCTGATGAGAAATGTTAATCCCCCTTCTCCTGAAAGTTGAAACAATTTTGCCCAAGGCTGGCACTTGTTTTTTAACGTATCTGCCTTATCTTTCATCATGTAGGAGTTCAAAATGTCCCAGTGTTCAAATCTGCTTCTGAGTTTCCTGTCTTGCTTAAGCAGCCTCCTCATCCGCACATTGTGCAATTTGTTTCCTGGGCTTTCTCACAATATATTTTATAGATTCATTTATTTATTTGCATATCTTTAGCACACAGGAGTTTGTATTTGGGAATATATGAAGGGTTTAAGTTGCCTGTATAATCATAGTTTATTGTTTCTTCTCAAACCCTCTAAGGGCATTAGGAAGATGGTTTCTTAATTGATTTTGTTATTTGGTGATTTCACACATAGACATAGTGTGTTATTATTTTCTCCCCATACCCTCTCTCTTCTTCCTCCATCCTTATTAAGTACCTGCTCTTCCTCCAGCCTGCTCCTATTACAGGAGACTCAGAATTCCATGGCAGATATCAGGGTGGCCACTGAGGCACCCCACTCTTCTATCAGTATTGTTTCCCTTGACAAAATGTTACCCAGTTTAGGTGAGGTTTTGTACCTGAAAACCTGGAGACCACAAGGGACCAGACTTGTCACCCTTCTCCTGACCAATCAACCCCCCAGGGTTATGACTTCTGGTTTTGTTTTGGCAGCCACTGGATTAGAACTGTCCAATAGGGCCTGGTGGCACTCTTAGTGGCTTACACAACTGAAGGCCATGCTCTTCCTCCTCCCTGAAACTAGCAGTAGGAAAAGCTCAGCAGTGAGGGCAGGGCCCCCAGGACAGCCTCCTCCGCCACCCCAGCCTATTGATAGGTTTATCATTTACAGACCCAGCGCAGGCATCTGCTAGTAGCTCGTGATTGCGGAATTCTTGGTCTTGCCTTGAAGCCGTGTTGCTTTGCAGTCCTTCTGGGAGGGTTTTTGTTTTTTGTTTTTTTTCTACTTTTTAGTTTTTCTCAAAAAGCAGACTATGATCTTATTAATGCACTCACTTATATGAGTGATGTAACAGCTTGTTAATAGTGGTTATTAATATAAGTGATAGCTGGTTATTTATGATAGTGTTACAGTCATTTCTAACTTCTCTCTTTTCATTTGCATTGTTGTGTTGTTCTACATAAACAACCTTTATCTATGTGCTGAAATGCATTTGGAGAAAGGTGTCATGGGTTGTTTTTATGCCCAGGAGCCCTTGTTGGCCTAGGCTGCCTTGTGGTTCTCCAGGACAGCCCTAGGCAGCTCAGTGCTCTTTGTTCTCAAACACTGGGTTTTATAGATAGCAGAGGTCCATGCTCAGTCAGTTCCAAGTCTCTAAAACCCCATGGGTTCACACAGATGTAATGACAGCAGATCAACTCATTGAATTTAGGTGTTTAGTCTGGCCACAAATCTTATTTCCTGATCTGCCCCCATGCCTCCCAGAGTGGGTAAACCACATGTGCTGGGAGGAAATTCACCTTCTAAAAACATCAGTAAAGGTCAAACAAATTTGCACCCTGGGCCAACTGATAAATGAGTGTACTCGTTTGGGACATCCTACCTGTTTGCAGATACAGTTTGGCACAAATACGATTGCCCATTGCTTCCCCAGTTGTTGGCTTGGGTTGCCTTTATACACTTTGAATAACTTCTCTGACTTTTTACATGATCCCTGGGCCACAGCTGACCCGCAGTCAGCTGACACCGATAGCTGTGGACTGAACACTGCAGAAAGGCTGGATCTAGATGTCAACACTTTGGAGAGTGTCCCCTCTAAATACTCACCCTTTAAAAACTGGACGTATTTGAAGACAATTTGTTTCCCAAAATAACTTTCTGTAAAGTGTTGTCTTGTTAAAGTCTCCAGGGCCACCATCTGAAACGTCCTAAAAGCCCTTATAGCAATCATTCTACTAGGATGACCCAAGTGACTGACATGTTTGTCCCAGGAATATCTGGTCCTGTTGCATTTAAGGTTCTGCCTTCTTCTCTACAGTTTGCTTTCCTCTCCTTTGCCTTTTAGCGTCTTGATCAGCGTGTTTACCTCTAGCAGCCAAACTCATGGTAATAATCCCATGTCAGCCCTGGTTGGAAGCCTGAAAACCAAGCCTGTTGTCAATATGTAAACATGGAAAGCAAAGCCTCCAGGAGCAAACTTAATAGGACTGTGAGCAAAGACCGAGGTGACAGGGTCATCTCTCTTGCTCCTTCACAGGTCTTGGGGGTTACTTTCTTCCTGGTTTCCACACGGATGAAATATTGCACTTTATAGCTGAAAGAGCGGATGCCAATGAGATATGGCCTGGCTACGAACACAAGGTGATCACGTGACAGATAAGGCTCCAAACCATGAGCACCCTCAATTCCATGCTTGGCTGGAGCAGAGCTTCCTAGAACCCTTCCTGGACCTTTGTTTTTCCATTGGCGTAGGTCAGATATAGACCCTATCTCTAGCAGGCTTAACAAGCTCCGTGGTACACCTGGACCCCTTCTGCTGATGGAGCAGGACTCTGTATCATCAGGAATTAGAGCTTTCCAAATAGCTGTGTTTACCACCAGAGTGCTGGTTTGTTGCAGCTGGGTCCTGCAGGGAACTCTTCAAGCTTATCTTCTCTAGATAGAGATGTGCTAAGGGCTGCGCAGTTCAAACCCAGATGGCAATCAGCTGCAGAACACCTAGTGCCGAACACACGCACACACACACACACACACACACACACACACACACACACACACACACACACACACACACACACCCCTCCCATATGAACTGAGCCAGCCGCTTTTCACTGACACATCCTGTCCCCAAAGGCTGAGAGCGAGGCTAAGACAAGCTGGTAGAGCAGCACAGGCCCCACAGGAGTGTGTCTGCTAAGAGGCCCTTGTACCTGAGCTGCCTGTCTACATCCCTCACGTGGAGAGATGGCTGGCTGAGAGAGCAGAGGAAAGAGGCCAGCAACAAGCAACAGTCCCAGGCTGCTGCACATTTTTGTATTTAGTTTCCTGAACTATTTCATTCAGGGAACAAAAACCCATTGGAACTTTTATTTTTAAAACAAAAGGCTCCACCCTGCTCCAACTCCCATGACCCTGAGCTGCTAACCATTGTCTCTAGTGTCCAAACTATCTCTCAAGATCATGAGAGATTAGCCGTGGGTTCCCTCCCTCCCTCCCTCCCTCCCTCCCCATATGGAGTCACCCTCTCTGCTTTCAGCCTTCCTCAGTTTTGATCTGTCCCCTTCAAATGCACTTATCACTCCTAACCACACATGATACTTATTTTTGTGGGTCATATCTTTGCTGCTGGTCTAATCTATGTGTTCCTTAAGGGCAGGACCTCTGCTTATCTTTGTACCCCGAAGCCTTAATATGATCTACATTGTGGGATGCACAAGAAAGTGTTGAAGTAAACCAGGAACGTAACCACAGGCTTGAGTTCACCCTTAGAGGTGCAGCCAGGCATCCAAATTCCCCAGTGCAGGAAGAACACTTCCACTGTAGCCTGCCCAGAGAACACTGCAGACAGGGACCTCCATGGCATGTGTCTCAGTTTCTCCAAGACACAAAGCCTGCGCTGGACAATGGATAGTCAGTGTGGTTACCCCTTCTTTTATAGCTGAGGGAGCCGAGGGCTGACCAGGAGAAGCCATTTTTCTGAAGTCAGGTAGAAAGGGAGGGAGCTGGAATCTAAATGAGGCTCTCTCTGACACAGAAGCCTATTTCTTCTCCCATGAAGGAGCCATAGCCCCACACCCAAAGATTCAGCTGCTTTGCTGCTTTCCCAGAAAAGGGCTCTGGCTGGCCAGGCCTGGGAGGGTCTAGGCACCCAGACAGGCAGCAGCTGGCGGCAGTCCACTCCCAGCTCTGCGGCCGGAGAAGCTGTTTATGAACTCTGCCTGTCTGAACCCTGGCAGCCCAGCTACCCCAGCTGGGACTTTTCACAGACGACCCAGAGGGCAGGTAACCGAGCATTACACAGAACCTTTGTCTGCAGGGCATGGTGTTCTCCAGTGAAGGTTTGTGTTGGCCATGCCGCTTGGTGGGGGAAGTGGCAGCCACCAGTCTTTTCTGCCAGTGAACCTCTTGCTCCAAGGGAGCAAAGGGGAGGAGTGGGGGAGCTTGGGCCAAGCAAAGCCTAAGTGGAAACATGGAAGAAAAATGGTCTGGGCTGTATTCAGGGCAAGGGATAAGGAATTCCTTGAGGGCTTGAACTGGGTTTTGTGTCATAAGACTGCAGAAGACAGTAGAAAACTCAGTGTTGATAGATGACTTAGGTCCTAGCCCTGCCTGTTACTGCTTGGGTGGGGACAGGCGAGTGTTTCACCTCGCAGCCTCGGTTTCTCATCTGTCATACAAAGAGGACAACAGCAGTGTTTTTCTGAGTTTGGAGAGGACACAGGGACACTCTGTACTGTGCTAGGCCCATAGCAGTTGGAAGTGGCAGAGTCCCTTTGAAATCTTTTAAGTGTCCCCTTGGTTGCTAGATTTATGAACCAATGAAAAGGCCAGTGCTGCGGAGAACACCCACATAATAGTATCGATTGACTACGGACTGAAACAAGGAAACAAAATCATCATGAACCGACCGCATTTAGAGGAACTCAGGTCCAGAAGCAGTTGAGTAGAAGGCGATCTGTTCCCAGTTAGGGAATGAAGAGCCAACCGAAGAGCTGTAGAGCTGTTGCTTCATAAATGTGCGTGTGTGTGTGTGTATGTGTGTGTGTGTGTGTGTGAGAGAGAGAGAGAGAGAGAGATAGATAGTGTATGTGCTTGGCATATGTGTCTGTATAGTGTGTATAACTGTATGTCATATGTGTGTGGGGATGTTTGTCTGTGTGTGTGCGCATGTGTGTGTGTGTGTGTGTGTGTGTGTGTGTATGTGTAGAGGAGTGTTATGTCTATAATAAGATTGTAGAGACCTCTGGTTGTTTTCACTTTCAATGCTCAACAATGAAGAAAATATTTATTATGTAAATTATTACTTTTGGCATATACCTATCTTTTTCTTTTCCTTCTTTCTTTCCTTTTTTTAAATTTTTTTATTTCTCCCAGTGGGTCCCAGATAAAGAAAGTGAATCTCAGAAGGGTAACTTGTTTATGTTCAACTCTATTTTCTGACTGAGGTGATCCTGGACTTGCCTGACAACTGCAGCATGCTGTCTTAACCTCTGAATGAAGGAACTCCTGAATGCAAACAGACTTCAGGTTTTGCTCTGCATCTGCTCTTCCGTGAGCTTTTCTTGTGGCGAGTCACCTAAATAACTGTGCTCTCTTTCTTCTGGCTCCCAGGCCCGCCACTTCCTGTGCAGCTCGTTGCCACCCTAGATTTATTTTTGCCAGCTCTTCCTCTGAAGCAGGCCTCACCCCAATGACGCAGGCTCACTGGTTGGAATAAGACTGGCTTCTGGGTTGAGCCAGAGCATTCAAGTCCGCCTCAGACCAGGCAGACTGGGCGTGTCGACTTGATCATAATGCCTGGGATCCAGTGTGGCTGGGGGCCCTGGAGAACCTCAGTTTCCTGCCATTCCTAGGGTGGGGCTGAAGGAGGACAGAACTGCCCAGGTCTTCTCTTTGCATGTCCACAGCACGGCAAGGCTTCAGCTGCTAGCACTGATGGCCTCCTGCTCTGGTTTTTTTGTTTGTTTTGTTTTGTTTTGTTTCTTCTGAACAGCTCCCTGCAGGCCCAGCAAATGACAGGGCTGCACTGGACCAAACCAGGAAGTGAAACCCTAAGGACAGCTCCAGATAGACTCTTGCACAGAAAAAAGAAACTTTATTAGCTCTTTCTTTCTTTTCTCTTTCTTTCTTTCTTTCTTTCTTTCTTTCTTTCTTTCTTTCTTTCTTTCTTTCTCTCTTTCTCTCGTCCGTCCTTCCTTCCTTCCTTCCTTCCTTCCTTCCTTTCTTTCTTTCTTTCTTTCTTTCTTTCTTTCTTTCTTTCTTTCTTTCTTTCTTTCTTTCTCTCTTCTCTTTTACCAAGCATTTGTTGGCAAGCACCTACAAGCACCCAAGTTTGGTCTTTAAGAAATCCACAGCTCCAATGGCAGAATCAATGTGAAAACAAAAAGCTGAGGCCAGCATGAGGCTACACAAGCAGATGATGGGAGCGATGGGCCCTCTCCACTCTGGCTGATCCGAGGGGAAATTATTCAACTAAAGGCTCAGTCAGTATTCAAGAAGTGAATACCAATAGCAAGCAAGCATCTTTATTTATGAGGTGTCACAAAGTGTCAGACCTCCCACTAAGAAGTTGACAGATATTACTTTGTTTAGTTGGAACAATAGCCCTAGTGCAAAAGGTGTGGTCATTATCTCTGTTTTCAGGAGACTGAGGGCCAGTGGGTGTGAGGTAACTGGCTCAAAGTGAATATTTTATTTGTTGAGCAAAGTTCATCTGGTAAGTAGCCCGTTTAGATTTCATAAGGCTAACGAGTCAAGAGAAGATAAGATGGATGTTTTTAAAAAATGTTTCTTGTGCCAGGTGGCTGTGTAGTGGTGTATGCCTTTAGTCCTAGCACTCGGGAGGCAGAGGCAGGCAGATCTCTGAATTTGAGGTCAGCCTGGGCTACAGAGTGAGTTCCAAGACACTCAAGGCTACACAGAGAAATCCCCTGCACCCCCTCCCCAAAGATTCTTACATGAGGTGGAAGCAGCGCCAAGCCCAGCCTGCTTGGACAAGTGGTCTCCCTGGATACCAGGCCACATAAACTGCCACCGCTGTGTCTGGGAAGAGGCTCTTCGATGGAACACGTCCTAGCTTGTTGCTGGCCCTGCTTCCTCTAGGCCTGTAGCCTCTGCTTTTAAGTAGGTCGTCCCCTTGCTCTCTGCCTGCAGAAATTTTATAAGGGCTTCCTGGGCTTAGGATTCAGAGAGAAAACGTAGTCTTAATGTACTACCCGAGGCTACTTCCCCACTGATTGTGCAAGTGCTGGAGAGATTTCACAGGCACTACTTAAAAGTATTCCCAGGCCTCTAGTATTCCCTGGGAAAGCCACTGTCAGGGCTGTTACTGACTCAGACATCTTTGAAAGAGAGCTAGCGTCAGCATCCCAGCTGAGAGAGGAGGCTCTTCTAGAGGGTAACAACATTTGTGGGAAGAACTGACCCTTTGGAGAAAGTGGCATTTGTCTGTTATGGTCATGTGGTCATGCTTGGTAAGTTTGATTTCAAAGCAGTTGTATAGTTTCAAATAAACCAGCTCCATCAATGTCTATGGCCACTGGCTTTGGGCACAGGTATTCACCACCACAGGTAGAGAAGATAAGAGCTTTGTAGTGTTGGTTCCTCTTGGTTCTAGTGCCTGTCTTGTCTTAAAGGATTCTTTTGTTTTGTTTTGTTTTTGTTTTTGTTTCTTCTGATAATTTTTTATTACTTTATAAATAATAGGAATCAAAATTTCTTCCCTGCTCCCATATCCATCCTTCCTCCATCTCAACCATCCCACTCCCCCAAGCTCTCCCCAACCCTTCTCTTCTCCTTTCTCTCTCCCCCTCTCCCCTTCCCCCCACTCTACTCCCATCCTCATGCTCCCAACTTTTGCCTGGCCATCTTGTCTGCTTCCAATTTCCAGGGGGATCTATATATGTTTTTCTTTGGGTTCACCTTATGACTTAGCTTCTCTAGGATCGTGAACTATAGGCTCAATATCCTTTGTTTATGTCTAGAATCCACTAATGAGTGAGTACCTACCATATTCATATTTTTGGGTCTGGGTTATCTCACTCAGGATAGTGTTTCTTGGTTCTAGTGCCTGCCTTGTCACTACAAAGCTCTTATCTGCTCTACCTGTGATGGTGAATACCTGTGCCCAAAGCCAGTGTCCATAGAAATTGATGGAGCTGGTTTATTTGAAACTATACAACTGCTTTGAAATCAAACTTACCAAGCATGACCACATGACCTTTAAAGGATTCTTAAAATTTATTTTTAATGTGTACGAGTGTTTAGCCTGTGTGTGCGAATATGCACCTGCCCGTGTGCCTGGTGTCAGAACCCTGGGAACTGGACTTACGTACAACTGTGAGCTGCCTTGTGGATGCTGGGACTCAAACCCTGGTCTTCTGCATAAAGAGCAAGTACCCGCTAAAGCAGTGGTTCTCGACCTTCTAACTTTTCAACCTTTTAATATAGTTCCTCATGTTGTGGTGATCCCCACCATAATATTATTTTCAGTGCTACTGCATAGCTGTAATTTTGCTACTGTTATGAACTGTAATGTGAATGTCTGTGTTTTCCGATGCTCTTAGGCCATTCAACCCCAAAGGGGTCACGACCCACAGGTTGAGAATCCCTGTTCTACAGGTTGCTTAGGAGAAGGTGACTTATAGACAAAACCTGCCATCAAAGCTTCTGGGTGTAAATGTGTGTAAATATGGACAAGGGCTTGCTATAAGCAGATTCTTATGTCATCTGCCAACTCAGATTTGGGAGGACTAGTGAGATGGCTCCATGGTTAAGAACGCATACTGGTCTCCCCAAAGGCCTGAGTTTGGTCCCTGATGACTGTATCAGGAGGTTCACAAACATCTCTAGCTTCAACTCTGAGGGGCCCCGGCGCTAATTTCTGCCTTTGTAACCACTCTACTCACGTGCATGTATACACAAAAACATACAAACATGCACACACTTAAAAAAGAAAGTATAAAGAAAAGAGCGTGTGGATGGAGACCTAAGGGCGCGCGTGCAAGGAGCCTCAGAAGCAGACCTGGAGACCACATCAAATTCCATCCTCTTAAATCCATGTTTTCTAGTGCGTGTTCTGGAAGACATTAGTAGGAAATGTGCACCAAAGAGCGCCAGGATCAAGAAAGTTCACAGAACCCTGGGTTATGGAAAATCTCACAGGCTTCCTAATAACATTACTTTTCCTTGAATGAAGACGAGCAGTTTCCTAAGTTTACTGCATCCCATCCAGCACCTTTGGATGGGAGAGCATCCATTTGCAGGGCACGCTTCCAGAGGAATCAAATGATGCTTCCTTTCCAAAAAGCTTCATGGACTTTTAACAAGAAGTTCATGGGTGTTGTGGCTGTGCCTTTTGTTTAGGAAACTTTTGGAGATTTAACTTATATTGCTGGCGTATTGACACAGGGGGAGGTTGTGGCCATACATAACTAGAATAACTATTAGGGTGTCCTAAGTTGGCATATCCACTGTTTCCTAGAAGTCACAATTTTTAAAATTGTGGTTTCTTAAAAGATACTTTGTGAGGATGTAGACTAAAACCCACAACTCCAATCTCAAAAGGGGATAAGAGATAATTTATTCTGGAGCCGTAAACAATCTTGAGCTGAGAACACAAATTTAGGTTACTGTTAATACCATGTTTTATGATGGTAACAGTTCCATGAGGTTTTTATAGTAACACAACAAAGGTCATAAATTAAAATCCTTTCCAAATACACCTGTGAGTACCTCAGGTAGGCAGGTGACAGGGCAGTAGGGAGGCCACCGCCCTAGCAGTTCCCTGCGGTGCTCTCTGCTGCCATTTCCAGCTTTGGCTTGGTGGGGAGTGAGGGGCTTGTTTGTACATTCCAAAGCAATTACCTAATAGTCACAAGGATCTGAGGTCACACAGAGGTGGGCAATAAGTTGCTACTTAAGGGGCCACCGTGGCCTGAGACCTCTCTACAGTCACTGAGGTACCAACTGGTTAGTAAGCCTTGGACAGTCCTCATTGTAGGGGCAGCTATTGTCCTGGGAATGTCACGTGGCTTGACCTTCAGAGGACAGGAGAACACGGTGGCACATCCTGGCAGAATACTCATTCTGAACATAGAACCAAATGTTATCCTATCTCCCCAAACTGGATTGCTTTGGTGACAGGATTCTTTTTGTTAGCTTTTGAAAAATATTATGAAGCAGCTGTGGCATCAAATACATATTCATAATAACACCTGCATAAATTTTAGGATCTTTTTACATCCTTTGAAGCCCACCAATAAATCATTGACCTAGATTACTTGCCTTCAAAGAGAACTATCTAGAACACCACACACACACACACACACACACACACACACACACACACGGTCAGAACATTGTCTCCTCTGCAGCTACCTTTCTTTCTTTTGCATTGTTAGTTCCCAGAGGGTTGTTTTTGCCTGCTAGGTCCTGTTTGGAGAACAACTTTGTCCATTGTGCTGAAGGACTGCCAACTATGTCCCTGGTTAGGCTCAGCTGCAGAGTATGGGGATTTTCTGGAGGTGTAGATTAAAAATGTCAGGCCTGGTTTTCCTATTTGGAAGTGGTCCTCCTAGATTTTGGGAAAGAGGAAAAAGGTGTGCGTGCATGTGCATGTGTGTCTGTGCATGTGTGTGCATGTGCGTGTGCCTGTGAGTGTGTGTTGCAAACGGAAGGAGAGACGCAAACAAAGAACTGTGTGGGAAAAGGCAGGCAGCAGCAGGCAGCAAGACCAGTCAGTCACTGGCTCTTCTGTGCTTGCCTGGAGCCAGACTGCACCCTTTCTTTTGCATTGAGTTTTGGTTTGTTTTCTTGTCATCTGGGCAGATTGTCCTCACTATGCCATCTGCCATGCCCTTCCACTATTTCTCATCTTCCACGGAGTTGGCATCGTTTCTGTTATAAACATTTAATAACACAGACTACTATGTAGGGCTGGGGGGGGCTTTGCTTGCTTGAGGATCCCAGTTCTATCTGGACACCCACATACGAAGCCCAGCATGGTGATGTGAGCTGGTATTCCCAGCACTGGGGAGGTGGAGACGGGAGGACTTGGGGCTTGCTGGCTAGCCATCTAACCTAATTGGTGAGCTCAAGGCCTATGAAAGACTTTGTCTCAAAGGAGGTGAAAGACGTTCTTGAGGGTAACACCACGGGTTATCCTCCAGCCTTCCACACGCATGCACACACACACACACACAAATACACATTGGCAATATCATTTCTGACTTTCCTCATTCCCCCAAAATATCCCCAAATAAATAGAAGTTTGATTAATTCTGTTAATTAACTTGAATTTCTTTGGTGTACACCCTCTCTCTCTCTGGAGCCTACGCAGCGTCCCTCTGCAGCCTTCTCTGTTTTCCTTGTCGAGTTAGCTCTTTCAGTCACAGCTCCAGGTCATCTGTTGCTCTTTGTTTTCCATCAGGAGAAAAAGCCTCTGATTTCTATCCCAGGTCCCCTTGACCCTGCTCACCTCACATTTGGGTTTGGGAGGCAAGCAGAAGCCCTGTGGACACAGAGAGGAGGAGGGCATGGTGGCAACTACGTGCCCTCAAACAGTCAGTGGAGAGAAGACAGGGTTAATTCTGAGACTCGAAGCCTCGCCAAGAACCCAGTGTTGCAGAAGAGCGCAACTAAAGCCCCAGAGAGGCCATGAGAGGAGCCCAACGCCAACTGCCTAAGTGTAGGTGGGGCAGGGTTAGTCAGCTCAGGAGAGCATGGGGCTCCAAGACCCATTACTGCGAAAGGCCCAGGTGCTGGAGCTTCACAGGCTTGGGAGTCAGGGCAGGTGTGGAAGATGTGTTTTTCTGGGGTTCCTCATCCCTAGCTGAGCTTCGTTCTAACTTGTTAAGGGGGTAGGACTGGTTTGGTAAATAAGTCCCACAAAAGACGAGTCCCACAAAAGCCTCTTGGGGTCTGACCTGGTGCAGTAGAAGCATCCTCATCACCCAGCACTCCTTGGTCTATATGTGCTAAGATGCTGCATCTACTTGTGCACAGTAAACTTGTGCTGTGCTTCTGATCATACCACGCTCTGCATCCCAGGAACGAGATTATTGAAAATGTTGATGTGAATGCCCCCTACCCTATTTCACCTTGCATCTCCACGTCCAGGGCATTAAAATGAAATGGAGTCAGCTGATAGCAGAAGAAGTTGGGGACCAGGTATCTGACTCTCACTGAAAAGACTCAGGCAGGACTGAGCTGCAGAAACAATCTAGTCCAGTCTGGCTTTCAGACATCCGGAGTCCCCCTGTCTATACGATGCCTCCTTGACCTGTGTGCTGAAACCTTATTTTCTCTTCTGGCTTGGATTCCAACTAGTTATGAGGGTTGAACAACTCACTCAGTTTCTCTGGATCTGTTTCTCTACTTATCAAATGAAAGGCTTTTCCCAAATTTGCTTTCAACATAAAAGTCCCATGATTACTGGTGACCTGCTTAAGCTTCATTTCTCTCGCCTCTGAAGCACAGAGTCTTATCCACACCACTGGGAGGTGGGATAAGTGTACACAAAAGTTCTCAGGAAACCTTAAAACAGTGCAAACATCAGCGGTCATCACTACGATTCTTTTTGCATCTTCCTCTTCAGTCTGTGTTTCAAGTCTTTCGCCATTTGTGCTAAAGGAGACCTGGCCTCTTGTTGAAATTCCTAAAATCTTGGCTTCCACAAAAGGAGACCAAGACTGCTCAGTGCAGGCAGTGAAGCCCATGCAAATGACAATCTCACCTGCAAGGTCTCTGGAAGGAAGTGGGCAGGATCTACTCAGTCCCCAGAAAGATGGCTGCTTCTCAGCTCCCTGCAAGGGCTTAACACAGTGCTGCTGGGAATCAGAGCCCTCAGATCGCAAATATGGCTTTGTCAAAAGCATCAAGAGCTCCGCAGCCATCTGCAGAAGTTTAGGAGTTTTGCCTTTCACCTGTGTATTTCTAGGCATTTACTCATGTGAATCATTAGCATGCCAAGCCTAACTTGGCATCACTCTCTTCTTTGCCTGTTTATGGGATGGCTTCATGCGGTTCCCAGGCTGCCCTTGAACTCATGGGGCGGTCCCTTGCCTCTCTCTGCTAACTGCTGGGATTAGGGGTATTGCCACTATGCCTGGCTTCGGCCATCACTCTTGCCTTTGGGATGGAGGGAAGTTGTATTACCAAAGCCTTGCCTCCAGAGACAGACAGCTCCTAGACTGAGTGTCACAATTACTTTACCTCGACCTCACTGAATCCTTTCAGATATTAGAGGAAAATTCTGTCCCCTCTTGCTTGTCGCTCCCAAGACTCCCGTGGTGCGACCTAAGGTTTCTGCATAGCATCTCAAGGCGTGAGAACGTGAATGAATCGAGACCTCTTGGAGTCAACCATTCCTTCTCTTACAGTCCAGAATACCAGAGCATTCGATTGCTCTGGGGAAGAGAAGGTGAAATGCCCAAAGCAGTGCAGTTAGGAACAAAGTCAAAAACTTAAAAGCAAAACTTGGAAACTCTACTAATTACCCTTCTTCTCACAAACCCCAACAAGCCAAATACACCTTCTCTGTGCATCTTAACAGGGCCTGAGCCTGAGGCATACAGAGAAATGGAGGTATATAATGCCCATCTGACCGTACAGCCAAGATTCTGTTGTCACTTCTGAGCAGGTGGCTTGTCCTAGATTGTTGCTGGTCTTTTCTTTCCTGGAAGGAGTTGTTATGAAAGGAAATGGGAGCTACGGTTCCATTGTTCTGGCATGAATGAGTGAAGAGGAAGGGAACCTCATCTCTAACACAAAGTTAATGCAGAGCTGTAGGCCAAGGGCTTTATGCAACAAAAAGTCAATGAGAGTTTATAATGAGAGAGGAAAGGCCACATAGTGGCCTGGAAGCTGGGGAGTCCTAGGCTTCAGGCCTTAGTTAGCCTACCATAGAAAAACGCCTTTTCGCCAAGAACACAGAAGGATTAACTGGGCACTTTTCACAGATTATCCGGCCAATAAGTATGCGTAGATTGAATTGCTAGGCAAGAATTCTTGACACCCGGTTATTTTTCTACCTCTAGTTGATTCTTTGATTTTTATTCTTTTAAAACATTTAGCTCTAAAGGCACAGTTGATCAGGGAAGCAATGCTGGTGACAGTGACCATCATCTATACTCATAAGCTGGTTTTTGCAACATATTCTGGGATATCTTGAAGCATAAGAGTTCTGTGTTCAAATAAATGAACGTCAAGTTTCTTGGACTGCCTACCAAAGATGCTTAGAGTAAGCAGTAAAGGAAAGTTTAAATTTATTTTTTGAAAAAAAGTTAAGAGTTCTTTCCAAGATGTGGCTATGAAAGTTTCTCCACAACTTTTTTTTTAACCAGGATACCTATTAAAATATTGCAAAATTCATATGCTTCCGAAAATACCTTATGAATTTTACTGGTAAGGAAATAGAAGTCTTGAGAAAGAAGTGGAGTTGTTATTGCTAGTAGGGGACCTGGAACTAGAACATCATTTCTACCTTGGCCACACTGATCAACCACAGACTAAGGTGCGTTTAGGGATTTCAGATACTGGGACGAGGGTTGAGACGGCAATGTGAGCGTTTTATGTTCCAGATTTGCTAACAGACACTGTTTTATATTTTAGTCTCTATTAGATCCCTCTGCCTGGGAGATTTGCTGACACTGTTCGAGAGGTCTAAGGTGCGCTCTTAAAATTGGGGATTATATTGTGTTCTTATTTGAGAGGTCTTGGGATCTCTGCCCTACAGAGCCTGGCTATCCTGTGTGCTACACAAGTGTGGGAAGGGAAGAACTTAGCAGGAGTCTGCAGCTGGTGGCAGGCTGGGGGAACAGAAGGGTCAAGAACTAAAGTCAAGAGAAGGATGGGGAAAAAAGAAGGCAACAGTCACAGACTAGGGGCGAGAAAGGAGACAGCTGCAGATAGTTAAAAAAGCCACAAAACTGAGTGGCTAGGAAGCTCTGATTATAATAATGAGCATGACTCATGAGGCTAATTCAGATGCTGGCCATGTGAAGGAGTCCCTGACCAAGAGCTGGTGATCACCACCAACGGCTGGGATTCTCTGTGAACTCATATAAGGCATATTTATTGCATGGGTTAATAAATCTACAAAGCAGCTTCTTAAGCATACAATACAAAGGACGAGTGAGGCCCAGATATCTCGTCCAACAAGGCCATGTTCTTAGGGAGACAAGCCTGGACTGGGACTCAGATAAAATAATGCCAGGTAGAAGGCGACCAATGCCTACAGAGGTACAGCAGACCAGTACTCCCTCGGAGGAATTGGGTTTCAGAAAATGGATCATATTGGCATGAGACTTGATAAAGACTGAGGGAGGTCAAGAGATGTGGAAAGGATGTACCAGGCATTTCAAGATGATACGATAAAGACCAGGCAAGACACAGGGAGGTTGTGGACCGCGAGCCATCCAAGTGGGTTCCAGACAGGCGTATCCGTGGACTAGGAAGGGTATGGGAGACATGGCCTCAAATCCTTTAGGTCACATTGTGGGTTGTAGGATGTCTGCTGGGAAGCAGGTACCCCAGGGAGGCAGTGGGATGCTTGTGAAGGAGTGTGTGTATGTGTGTGTGTGTGTGTGTTAGCATTATATAACACCAGGCACGAAACTGGGCAGTAAGGCCTAAGTTAGGGGATGGTGGTTGCTCCTGAGCGAGGAAGACAGTTCAGTTCTGAAAAGACTAAGTGAACATTCTGCTATTGCCATTCAGACTATAGGTAAACGTGGCCAGAGAAAAGGTCAGTCCTTTACAAGGGCACAGGGAGAGCCTAAGATACTGTACACTGTCTCAGGATATAACGACCCAGACAAAATGAGAGCCATAGAGATGGCAGCCAGAAAGAAAAGTCACACAAGACAGCTGTAGAAGGCCGTTTCAATACATAAACTATAGCCATGGTTGAGACACGCAACCTTGAAATCCAGAATGCAAGAAACACAGTGGCTGGCTGGTTAGCAAAGGGAACAGGAATGATTTTTATCTCAAAGGGCTTAGGCCTTTGCTATGAGAAAACTTCTGAGCACGTGGACGCACGGTAGGCCACGCGTGGAGCAAGGGCAGAAGTAGAGGCTGGCTTTCCTACACGCCCAGGAACGGAGGGTCCGAGTCTGCCGGGTCACCGAGCCGCACCCCAACCCCCACTCCGGTCCCTTCCCCTCCCCCCCCCGCCCCCGGCTTCCCGCTGAGCAATTCCCGAGCCCGGGGCGCATGCGCCGACCGTCGGCGCTCCGCCCCCTCCCCCCAGCGCCCCGCCCCAACTTTCCACGTTTCACTTCCCTCCGTCTCCGCCTCGGCCGCAGCTTCGCCGCCACGATTGGCTCCCGGACTCCCTCGTCTCGGCCAATAGACGCCACGCTGTCGCCCCCGTGTTACTGGGTAGAACAAAACAAAAACAAACAGAGCGAGAGGGGCCAGAGGCGCTCCAAGGCAGCTTCGGCGGAGGCTGAGGAGCGGGGTCCGGTGGGCCGGAGACCCGGGCGAGCGGCGGCGGCGGCGGCGGGGCGGGGGCGGCCGGAGGAGGTCAGTACGGTGGGCGCGGCTCGCACGCGCGGGCTGCTGGCGGTGTCCTCCTCCCGCTCGCCCTCGGTCGGTGGACGAGGCCGCCGCACGTTGGGAGGGGGAGGGGGCGTGGAGGCCTCGCCGCGGCGGTCGGGGGCGACGGGCCCGGGTCTGCAGCCGCCTCGAAGCTCTCAGGCCCCGGCGCGCTCGCCCAACGCCCGGGGCTCGGTCTCCGAGGCTGCAGCGCGGGGCCCGCCCCCTCCTCGGCGGCCCCTGCCTTCCCCGGCGGCTGGGCGGGCGCGCGGGCGCTCGCGGCCGAGAGGAGCCTCCGTCAGGTGCCCGTCCCGCTGCAGTTGGACGCGGGGGACGGGACGGGTAGGGGAGGTGTGTGTGGACCGGACGGAGGTCGGCTGAGAGCTCGGCGGCCTCCTCCCGGGCCTGGTCGCCGCGGCCTGCCCTGCCCGGTGCTGCCGGAGGGTGGGGGTCCTGCGGGCGGGCTCGGGACGCGGACAGCTGCCCGCTGGGCCCTGCGCCAAACCCTCCTCGCCGGCTCTCCGGCACAGGGTCCCTAAAAACGAGAAAGAATACTAGCTAGAGAAAACAAAGCCGAGAAGGGAGCCCCCTTTCTGTGAAGGCATGCTGCGTCCGCTACCTCTGTCTGTCCAGTGCTGTGATGTACACAGAGGGTCCCACCGAACCCCAAAACTGCAGATGAAGGTCCCCCCAAATCTTCCCCCACGCCCTCCTGGGAGCTGGCTGGGTAGCCAGCCGCTGTCGTCACCTTAGGATTCAAATGCAGCTACGGGCCTGGGCGAGTGGTGGGTGTGAGGCCTACAGGGTGCTTTGAAAACCGTAGATTCACAGTTGTGACATTCTCCATGGCTTAAGAATCTGAGGCTTTGGGAAAACCCGCATTCCTTAAAAAAAAAAAATGAGGTCTTAGCATATCTATCCGTATTGTCACTTATACCCATAAAGAGCTTGCGACCGAGATATACATACACCCGGTGGCATCTTTGAATTATAATTTGGTTAGTTTGTCTAGTGTGGTAATGTTAAGAGAAAAATACTTGTTAGGACTGCAAAAATGAATGTACGCGGTTATTTTCTATAGTGTTGCTTTTGCATTACTGTGGTAGAGTGCTTTTAGCTGATTGTAAGTTGCTAATTAGGTGATTGTATCCCAGAGAAGAATTAAAGTAATTTTCTAGTTAATATACGGTTTAAACTTGACTTCCAAAAATGCCAGAATAATTTATGGGGTATTTAGGGAACACACTGGAGAACAGTTAATTTCAGCCTTAATTTTTATAACTGTATGCATGCTTTTTTTCCTCATTGGAAATGGTTTTGTATATTAGTGTGGAGCAAGTGGAGTTTAGTTTTTTTTTTTAAGTTTGAGGTAAATATTTTAAGGATTGTTAAATTGAAAAAAAGAAAAGCCCCTGCCATTCTGAAGATATTGGAACATACTGCCCTTCAAAACAGCGGTGCTGCTGTGGGTTGTGGCTGGGATCCTGATCTGGAGAAGGAACTTTTTTTTTTTGGTTATAATTACTTAATAAAGCAGTTTATTATTTGTGATAGGCATTTCCATAGCTGTTTTCTGTATCATAGATTAATTATTTCCAGTGTTTCGAAAGCAGTATTTAACAGTTGGTGTAGCAAGTCTAGGTTGTCTTAAACATTTTTTTTTTTTTTGTTTTTGTTAACCCGGGCCTTCCCTGTTAGGCATTGTGAGCTCTTGTACTGTGTTCACCGGTCTGGATTCTGCTAGTGCCTGCCCTGTGCTGCTCTTTCTCCTTGCACAGATCACCTGCTCTTCCTGCATCTCTTGAATCGTATGCAGAGTGAATACACGAAGTGCAAGAAGTGTATGAAGTAATGCACATAGAACTCATTTTGAATTAGATAGGGCTCGATAGGCAACACTTACAATCTTAGTCCTTTATTGGGTGGATGTTGCAGAAGGCATTTTCTCAAAGATTGTACTTGCGTAAAGAATGAAAAGAAACTTCACAGTGCAGCTTTAAATGAAACCACACCACGCATGATAGATTTCCTATAACATGCCATTTGTACCCTGAGAGGAAGTGGAAGGTGGCGTTTTCAGCCATGGAAAGTACTAAATGTTTGCATTTCCAAACTATATTTGTCCTATATCTGTATGAATCTCCACATATCTATTTTAAAATTCATTTTTTTTCTAAATCCTAAGTTGCTTGAAGTTAAAGTATTGGGGAAGTGATCATTTAGACGCACATGTCAGTTTATTCTGAATAGAATTAGAGAATGATATTTTTACTGTGTTGTGTTTTTTAGCAGTATGGTTAGCCTTGGTGTAGCCCAACAATTACGGCATCACTTCAACTTAAGGTGTTATTTTTGTTTCACAAGTTATAGACTGGCAGGGCTGGTGCACATGCCACCACCAGTTCTGTCCCCTGTCTGCTCCTCCCTCACCCTCTCGACTCTCCTTGCTTGTGCTTCCAGGATGCTGTGCTGTGGATTTGTGTTACCATGTCTGGCTTTTATTTGTTACTAAAACAGACTTTTTTTTTAACGAAAATTTTAGATTGTAAAAATGATACACTAAAAATAAATTAAAAATAAATGTAATAGAAAAGGTTACTTAAATGTCTCCCTGTCTCAGTGCCTCATAAAACGACACGTGAAATGGCAGCTGCTTCTGCTCTCAGATAGTTTGTGGTGTGAAAGACCAATACGTGGAATGTTCTTGACTAGCCACACCTGTTGTTTATATTTTAGAATAAATTTAAGTTATTGTTAGAGAACTCTTCCAATACTAATGTTCCTATATGTGAATGTATGATTAATTTTAAGACTGTATTAAATGTGGGCTGGAGAGATGGAACATGGGCTAAGAGTACATAGTGTTCTTCTAGAGGACCCAAGTCCAGTTCCCAGCACCCACATCAGTCAGCTCCCAGCTCCCTAAATGTCCCGCTCTGGATTAAAGGCGTGCACCACCACCACCTGGCGAAAGTAGAACAACCTTAAGGCATTTTTTCCTTCATTTTATTCAAGTAAGCTGAATTTACCTTAATTATGTCAGATTAGAAGATCACGGTGAAACTTTTTCTTTTCTTTTTTAAACATAGATTTTAAAGGAGGACTTCCATTTCATAATTTGTGTATAATCAGTGCAAGTGAAATTAAGGAAAAATGGATGTAGAAAATGAGCAGATCCTGAATATAAATCCCGCTGGTGAGTAATACCCTGAGCCCTGTCTGAGCAGACTTGGAACTATTTCATAGTTTATGTGAAAAAAGTGATAGTAAGACTTCAAAGTACGTCCTTATCCATGCTAAAGATAACTTAGCTCTCCAAAAAGAGCAAAGACTAGGGAAGAGTTTTGAAAGGATCATAGCTGAATTTGACTATTTGAATGTAAAATGGTCAACCTTGAGTATGGTGTAGTTCCAGGGCAGCATACCGTGCCCAGTAATGTGATATTACGTAGTGAAGACTTTACACTTCATTAGAGATGGCGTTTCAAGTAAGGGTGTGCTTTAGAAAAGTGGTCTGTTCCGTTCAGAATGTTCTGCAGATTGAAGGTAGAGAAGCTGAGACTAGTGTGTTCGCTTTGGATCATAGCATTTTCTTACTAACAGCTGTACTTTTTTTTTGTTAAGAATTGAAAAGGATTAAATACAAATACAGTTTTTAGAGATTGTTTCACTGGTTTTTTTAAACTACCACAAAACACATTAAAGTCATACATATCTATTTTACACGTCATAATTATGGTTTGGCATCAGACAGTTTGGGTGATGTGGCTCTGACTGAGTTATCCATCGTGAACAGCTGCTGTAATGGAATGAATTCAGTCACCTTTCTGATCGAAAATTAGTAATTAAATAACTTCTAAGCAAGGAAACAGGGATGATTTTAGTTGCTAATTTTCCAACTTTTTGTAGATAGAAATTTGGGGAAATAAGTTAGGAGTTGGAGATGATAATTTTAAGAATATTCATTATGTTGTTATGTTGAAGGCAGTCAATTCAGCAATTACATGGGGATTACATACTTGTCAAATACATATTACAGGCTTTTTGGGAGTTATTAATGTTTTTTAAGTATTTGTAACTGAACAGGGAATGTTTGGGTGGTAATTTTAAATGCATTCTAAACCTTGGTTTCTTCATTTGTATAAATTGTTTCACTGTTGAATTTACAGTGTCCAGTAGATAGCCTAAAAAGTATAATAGGTATTTTGTGTAGTTTATCTCCACTGTCTCAATATTCTTTGTTTAACTCTCTATTTTTATAACTCTTTCCTCATGACTCTACAGTTTATGATCTTTGCTAACATAGATTTTATTATTTAGATGTGAGGTTCATTCTTTTCAGAAAACCTTATTAATTAAAATTTAGTAATTTCCTGTGTTTCCTTGGTAATGGGAAAAGAATCTTATTTGTCCTTTATTAGATTAAGCCATGTGAAATTGCTAATATATGACTACTACTAACTACAAAATGTTAATTTCATGGAAAGTAATCAAATTAAATTGTACCTGACTAACAGTGGATGTTGGAAATACTTAGTTTGCTTTCTTTGTTTTCTCTTTTAAGATCCTGATAATTTAAGCGACTCTCTCTTTTCTGGTGATGAAGAAAATGCTGGCACTGAGGAAATAAAGAATGAAATAAATGGAAATTGGATTTCCGCATCTTCTATTAACGAAGCTAGAATTAATGCTAAGGCAAAACGACGGCTACGGAAGAACTCTTCGCGGGACTCTGGCAGAGGCGATTCAGTCAGTGATAACGGAAGTGAAGGGATCAGAAGCGGAGTAACTGTGCCCACCAGTCCAAAAGGAAGGTTGCTAGATAGGCGTTCCAGATCTGGGAAAGGAAGGGGGCTGCCAAAGAAAGGTTAGTGTGTGCTGTGCAAAGAAACAATGTGGAAAAACCCCAGTTCCTGCGCTGGGAGTTCCTTGTGCTAAAGAGGACTGAAGTACAGACAGTTGTAAGGTTTATGGGTTGCTTATATATTTGCAGTGGAGCTGAAGGCCCGGAATTGCTTGGTTGATTCCTTTTTTTTTTTTTTTTTGAAATAGAGCTTTCTTTTTATCCCCCAGCAAAATATAGTAAACATTGATGCTTTTAGTTAGGAATTTTATGCACCCTATGAAAGTAGTCAGGTTAATCATAACTGTTATCAATTGAATCTGATTTTGGTTCATTGTTAAAAGTAGTAACTATAATATATTTCATAACATATTTGTAGTTCTGGGTCTGAGTTCTCTATAGCTTTGCTGTTTGAATGGTGGCGTGGATTGATGTATTTCACTTGTGTATCCAATGCCAAGAACACTGATAGACGTTTAACATTTGTTGGATGAGGTTCTGTCAGCATATGTCTGGAATAGGATTTTGGTAGAAGTTGGATATTGGACTGAATTTTGAATGATGTGAGCTTCAATTTATATACTTAATTAAGACCCTGATGATTTAAATGGGTCTGGTGATGAACATGCTTGTAAAGTGGTGGTGGGGGGATGAAACGTGGAGATTGAATTTCAGCATCTTCCATTAGTGAACCTAGAACTAATGGCAAGACAAAAAGATGATTATGAAAAACTTTTGTTAAGGTGAAAAGAGAAAGATAAATATAGAACTATTTGGACTATACTATATATACTATAGTAGTCTTTCAGAAATTACTTTTGTGAATAGTTTCACAATCATTTGTATCAGAATGATAGTTATCTGATTCTGGTCTGCTATATTAGCAAGGATTATATTTCAAGTACAGAGTGAAAACTTAAAAAGTATATTTTAGACAAATTTGGCTTTATACAATTGTCACATTTGATACGGAAAAGCATCTTATCTTGGCAAGTTGAAGTTTACTCTTTGGTTTGTATACAGAAAAGAAACAGCTGTCAGTGCTGTTAATTCTTAAATAGCAATTACTTGATAACATACTGTTAATTCGAAGTATAGTTTGTGTACTTATGTGGAAGAGTATTAGACTTAAGAATTTGATGGTGGTCATTATGGTTCTTTGTGGAATCATAGGTTGAGGTTTTAATGCCACATTTATAGGCCCAGAATGCACCTCTTGATTTCCCTTTCTGGTTCTAAGGAATGTCAACATTTAGAGCTTCCTCACAGTGTCATTGTGTAAGGTCTGAGGCATGGCTGTTTCTTTCAAATCTAAAAGTATTTTAAAGAATCTGCCTTGGTAGTTTCTAACCAAGTTATTTCAACTTGATGCTTTTGGAAACAGATAACCTGCTGTTAAAAAAGTGGTCTAAATAGGAGTTTCAAGTGTAGTTCTTAACTGGAAAATGCTTAGCATAAGAATTCTCACATTGAAGTTATTTCAGATTTCAGTTAACATGTGTAAACTATCAACAACTTGCAGGTGGTGCAGGAGGCAAGGGTGTCTGGGGCACACCTGGACAGGTGTATGATGTGGAGGAGGTGGATGTGAGAGATCCGAACTACGATGATGACCAGGTAGGCGTCAGGTGCCTTCATACTCGATGTCTGTAAGGTTTGTTGGCTTTTCACTTGTGAGAATAGCTTCCTGAACTTTGTGAAAGCGGCGTACAGACTGAGTGATTAGAACAGGACGCCGGTCTGTCCTGTCCTGCTGATCACTAACTGGCTGGAGTATGAAATGATAGTGTCCGCTTACCTGAATATTTACTTATAATCCCCCCTTCTCCAGGAGAACTGTGTATATGAAACTGTGGTTTTGCCTCTGGATGAGACAGCGTTTGAGAAGACATTGACACCAATCATACAGGAATACTTTGAGCACGGAGACACGAATGAAGTCGCGGTAGGTTCGACGTTGCAGGGATCGCAAACACTGACAAGGAAACGCAGCTGGAATGATGTTGGATGACTCTGGATAAGTTTATGTTTTTGTTTTGTAAGGGCAGATTTCTTAATCAAGAATGGACTGTACGGGCATGGTGCTTTATGCCTAAAATTGGAGTACTGCTGAGGGGAAGGTGGATAGGCCAGTTTGAGGCCACATAGGGCTTCCAGAGGAAAAAAAAGAATACAGTTTTTTCCTCAAATAATTTGTCTTACGTGTTTTTGGGTTCTGATGAATCCTATATTCCAGACATGAACTCCCTTTTGTGGCATAGGCCTTGAATTTAGTTTGGGAAACTGTTTCTTAGCTATGATAGTCGGGACACTATTGCACACACAGGAACATCCTGTTTAGTATCTTGGTGTTTCAGCACTCGGTCTGTAGTCAAGCAGGAATGTTGCTAACAGTTCACCACCAGCAGCCTGCATGGTCCCTTCTGACAGGCACTATGAAAGCTATCCAGTAGGGTGGGGGTTTCCAGTTTAACCCCATCTTACTTTTTCTATATCCTGTATATATAGTCAAAGCATGCACATGCGTGGTCTTCAGCAATAGGGTCATCTAACCAGCTGCAGTAGCAATAGGTTTTAGGATTTGTGGGACCTCATGGGCTTTCCTGGCCAACAGCTCAAAAGGTGGTACTCCATCCGTGGCACTGAGATTTTCAGTCAATGACCTTATGACTTCTGGGCCTGCCCTTTTCTATTCATAGGGTACCATTTGTATTTAAACTTTTTAGTTGTTAGTTTAGTTACTGGGGGATGCTCAGTGACTCAAAGCACACTAGACTTAGAACAGCCTGCTTGCACTGGTGATGGGGCTTGGATATACCACACCTCACTGTTTTAAGTACGCTTGCTACCTTTGTAAAGTTTTATTCTGTGCCATACCAGAAAGGGGTTTGGCCAGGAGGCCTTCACTTTGGCCCTTTATGGGGCAAGCTGTTTCTAAGTCACTGGGATAGAACCAGTAATAAATCTGTCTGTTGCATTGCTTTATATACCCTCAAAGTTGCTCTACCGGTGTTGTGCACTGAGCTTCTGTTCCTTCCCATGACTGAGACCAAAACCCTATTGGAACTCTTTGCTTGGGTTGCTTTTGCCATCTATAGCCCCCAACTATAGCCTTCTGAACTCTAGCCTTCTGAACTCCTGGTGACTTCTGACAGGAAGGGACACTGGGTTAGTGGACACATAGTTATTGAACCTGTCCCACAAAGATCTTAGCAGTCTCAAAAGCCACTTTGAGCCTTTCTATGACAATCTCATATAACTTCTTTCATTATCAAGTAATGGGCAAGATGGGACATAACAATCTAATATCCCAAGAGCCCCCACCCCATGCCTGTAGCTTTTTTACATTTATAGGCACAGTCTATTGTAGGATTTTGACAGTAACATTGTAAGCTGTCTATGTGCCTTACCTGACTAGACCATAATACTCCCAAGAACTTTACAGCTGTGCCTGGCCCTTGTGCTTGTGGATTGGTCTTCCATCCTCCTTGCTATAGATGTGCCTATATGTCACTTAGGTGCATTTCTTGATCTGCAAAACACTCAGAAGCTAGCATTATGTCATCTGTGTAATGAAACATTTTCCAGAGGATAGGCAGGGCAAGGCAACACCACAAACCAGCAACCTATAGCAGAGAGGAGAATACACAGGTAACCTTGGTGAAGCACCCTGAAAGTCTGTTGTCATCTGTTATCAGAAGTGTCAGGTGATTCCAGAAGTTCACAACTAAGAAGACACTAAGGTCAAACACAAACAGTGTGTGATGCAGCACAGAAAGGTTCCATCCGATGCTTCCTCCACAGATCAAGGTTGGGAAAAAGCATGATTGGAGGCGCTAACTTAATTTGCTCCTTGAATCCTGAGTGGACAGTTTCTCTGAACCACTGCATTTCCATATTTTGGAGTTCTTCCATGCAGCCTCCCTACATTTCTCCAAACATGATGAGCTCAGTGGGCCTGACTTAATCTGCTCAAACCTACGCATGGCCAAAGTGAGTGGGACCCTCCTTTCCCCTGGTGTACCTGTGGGTGTACCTGGGTCAGAACGACCCTGGGTTGGCACAGTGGCTGTAACTGTAGCTGTTGCCTCTCCATCCACCACATCTGGCTGTTGGGGGAGTTCCTGGTTGGGCAAACGATCTCCACCCCTAGCACAACCTTTTGCTGGAGGGACATGTGCCTTCCTTAGTCTGATGGGATAATTACCCACCCCACCCTTGGGACAGGCTTGAAGGTCTTCACCTGTGCTCCTCTACACAGTGTCTTCTGTGCACTGCTTGCTCCTTAGGCTCTGCAGCCATCCAGAAGCCCCTTAGCACAGTTTGGCTTCTATCAATTGTCCCCTAGGAACTCCAGCTCCACGCAAGTCTTGTCACAGTTGTCTTCCAGTGACCCAGACTCGCCTCTCCCTCTGCTTTGTTTTTTCCTTATCTCCTCTTGGTTGCTCTCTCGCTTCACAGAGGCACTTTAATATGCTGGTCTAAGTCACTGAGATCGGTCAAAGCTCTTCCCACTATAGAAAGATCTTGTCCCACCAAAGGGCTCAGCAAAGCCACTGAAGTGCCACACTAGCCTCAAGGTCATTAACTCCTCTGTGAACATGGTTCTGTCTGGCCCAGTGAACTAGGGTTCAAACACAGCTCCTCTTATTCCTAGTGCCCTTGATAGCATCTGCCTCTCCTTCTATGGTCTTCCGTCTTCCAGCCCCTGATATTTATGGGGACTTTAGGTGAAGATAACCAAGTTTTCCTAATGGCTCTATAAGTTCTCTAGGAGCTGATGTTCCTCACACTGTCTCAGGTCATGCAGCCTTGGCCTTAAGGAGGAATGGGAAGTTATATCACTCAGTGTTCCTGTCTCAGACTGAGCACATCCACTCCTGTGACCCATAGCCTCACAGTCCAGGCTCTGACAAGCTCCTTAGTTGCTTGTTTAAAAGTCTGTATTCCAGCAGTTCAAGCACAGAGTATTTTCTGATCATCCTAGTTTCTTGCCTTGGATCATATTTTAGATCATGGATTTTCCCTTTTTTTCTATTGAAAGTTCGGCTTGTGGGGGTATATTCTGTTGCTTTTACCATGATTTCTTTTCACTTTGGCTCTTCCATGGGTTCCAAGGTCTTGGATCTGAGGAAGGGCTTTTGTTCTTTCTCTTCCTTCTCACCCCAAACCTTACAAAATGGCAAGCCAGCACCTCAGTCCCATCCTCTTGTTTCATTTCTTAGCCAAATTAGAGGCAAACACAGAGGATGCTAGCCACATCTCTCTTTCTTGTTGTAATTGTTCTTTGCACAGCCACATTCTTGCTTGGCCACCATCTTCAGGTGCATTTTTAACTACACATAAGAGTGGCCAGGAAACCTCTGCTGCTGCTTGCTGACAATCTTGACCCTTGTGTGCTAATCTTAAAGACTGCAAAATTTCCTCTAAACCAGTGCTTCTCAAGATGCCTAATGCTGTGGCCCTTTACTACAGTTCCTTATAGTGTATGGTGACCCCAACCTTAAAATCACTTTGTTGCTATTTCATAACTGTAATTTTGTTAGTTATGAATCATAATATAAATATCTGATATGCAGGAGATCTGATATATGACACTAAAGGGTAGCACCTCACAAGTTGAAAACCTGTTAAAACTTTTTAAAGTTTTTTGAGACAGGATTTCTCTGTGTATCCCTTGCTGCGTTGGAACTCACTCTGTAGACCAGGCTGGCCTCGAACTCACACAGATCTCCTGCCTCTGTTTCCCAAGTGTGGGATTAAAGGCGTGCACCATCATTACCTGGCTCCTGTTGCAACTTTTAACTCGCTTTAGAGCGTCTCCATATCCCCATGGTGGACCCCACTCAAACAGGTATGCCACCCCGTACCATAAAGAAAAAGACTGTCATCCTGGGATTTATCCCACAGACATTCCTAATGGCTCATCTTTAGTTTCATGTTTCATTACCTGTAGCAAGAACCATGCAACCTCTTGCACAACCATAGCGCACAAGCGTACTAACACAGGCGTAAAGGAAAGGATGACTGTTGGAATTTCCTGTGCTCTCCCGCTCAGGCTTCAGCCTCAGCCTTGCTCTCTGTCCTCATTAGGGTTGTACTGCTGTGAAGACACCACGACCATGGCAGCTCTTATAAAGGGAACATTTAATTGGGGTGGCTTACAGCTCACAGCTTCAGTCCATTATCATGATGGGTAGCATGGCGGCATGCAGGCAGCTTTGGTGCTGGAGCAGAGAGTGCTTCATCTTGCAGGCAACAGGAAGTTGACTGACACACTGAGCCAAATCCTGGACATAGGAAACCACCCGCCCCTACAGTGACACAGGTCCTCCAACAAGGCCATACCCACCCCAACAAAGCCACACCTCCTAATAGTGCCACTCATTCTGAGATTTTGGGACCAATTACATTCAAACTACCATGTTCTACTCCCTGGCCTCCATAAGCTTGTGACAGTATCACAATGCAAAATGCATTTACTTAAACTTCAAAAGTCGCCATCGTCTATCACGGTCTCAACAGTGCTTAAAAGTCCAAAGTTACTTCTGAGATTTATGCATTCTCTTAACTGTAATCACCTATAAAAATCAAAATAAAGATCACATACTTCCAACCTATAACGACACAGGGTATTCATTTTCACTCCAGACCATGGAAGGGAGCATAGCAAGGAAATACTGGACTGACACAAGACTGAAAACCAGCTGGGCAAACTCCAAACTGTGTGTCTCCATGTCTCATGTCAGAATGCTCTTCAGATTCAGGTCTCTTAACTCCCTTCAGTATTTTTTTTTTTTGTTTTTTTTGGTCTACAACATACTTCTTTCTCTTGAGCTGTGGTCCATTCCCTGTTAGCAGATCTCCTTGACATGTATTCCTCTGTCATCTCTAATATCTTGGGCTTCAATTTAACAGCTTGATGTAATGGCCTCTCTGCTAGGCCTACATTCAGAGACACCCCTGACAAGTGCCTGACCTCGACAGCTTTCTTTGGACACAAAGGCAAGTTCCATAACCCGTTTCTTCTATCTTTAACGCTAAAGCTAGAACCACTTGGCCAAAGCTGCCAAGTTCTGCTGCTTACTGCTTACTCGTTGAATTATATCATCACCAACATTCTGTCCTTTAATATCAAAGCTTGACTGTCCTGAAAATGGATCTCTAGAGATCCAAGCTGGCCTCAAACTTGGCAATCTTTCAATTACATCTTCACCAGTTTTCTGTTTTCCATAGTTTTCTTTACTGCCTAACCTTGCCTGCCTGTCCTGGAACAGAGATTTATCAGCCTCTCTGCCTTCCGAGTGCTGGGATTAATGTGTGCAGCCTCTACACCAGCTCTTTTTCTTTAGTTTCTTTCCTTCTACAAGTTGGAAACTTAGCTGGGTGGGATCGTGCCCTGAGTTCACCACTCCCTTTATTCCATTTTTTAATCAGTTTATCTCCTTGAACACAGAACTTAGCTCCATTCCATTTCCTGGTTTTTTTTTTTTGCCTTTAAATTTACATTTTGTTATTTACCCTACTCAGCTTTCTCCTTTTCATTATAAATCTTCATTAGAGTTACCACTAATATACATATGACAGAGTCTATACTAGACTGTTTTGAGATTTCTTCTGCCAACGGAATTAATCCAGAGCTCTTCACTTTAGCCTCAGGCAGACCCTTTGGACAAGGGCAAAAGGCAGCCACTTTTTTCCTCACCAAAATATCACAAGAACGAAACCCCCAACAGTCCAAATAACTCTTAGCACCTCTGTTTTCCATGCTAGTATGGCTCACTAAGCAGCATTTAAAACATTCCACTGGTTTCCAAACCCCACGTTCCAAAGTCCAGATTCCCCCAAATCCCTGGTATCAACTTATGTGAAGGGACACCATGACCACTTTTAATAATGTCACTCCCAGTGAGATGATAGGGGCCAGTTACACTATTTGTAGTCAGGACCATGTACTCAGTTCTCTCCAACTCATCTTTGGTTCTGTCATGTTCTTTTTGTGTGCCAGTTACATTGTGTGACAAAACTTCCAGGGATACACAACACACATGTACTCACCCCAGAAAGGGAACCCATAACAGACCAAAGTACAGATACACCAAACTACAACTTCGTGAATCAGTGAGATTTATTGGGGTTACTTACAGGAAAAGGGTTCCTTGCAGGAGCAGAAATGACTAAGATGTCTGTCTAGCCAAATTCTACTCCAGTATGGGTGACAGCTCACAAAACTGGGAACCTGGAGCACACTGCACAGCCTATAAGCAGGTGTCTCAGTTGGTCTAAACCTCTGGTAGGCAACTCATCTGGTTTCTGCTGCTTACAGGCAGCTGCTCTGGTCTTGCTGAACATCCTCTTTGCAGCTTGGCTTTGTTTACTCTGGTAGGGAAAGACCTCTGGTACGACTGGAAAGACCTAGTGAGTCTTGTCAGTTTCAGGTACTTCCTGAAGCCTTTTTTGAGTGATTTACCTTCTTGTTAAGAGAGATTGCCTTGCCTGAAGATATGTTTCAGTTTTGGAGGAAACCATTAACACACACCATGAGGAGAACTGTGTGGCCCATGTCCTGCCTCCTGGAGGTCAGTTAAGTAAAGGGATTGACTGGTGAACATTGTATTTAGAGGAAGAGCTTGTACTACCAAACATTTAGTCTTCAAGAGAAAACTTTTAAGTAGAATATGTAAACAGACTGTAATATAATTGAATGAGTTGTTTTCAGTGTTCTTCACAGTCTAAATGGACTGATGTTCAGACACTTAAAGGTTATATCAGTATTACTGTTTTAAACCTGTTAAATATGACTGTTTTGATATTTCTAAAAAAGGTAAAAAGCATGACTGCAGAAATAAAATTTTCCTGAACTGTAGTGACAGGTAATTATTTTCATTCTTTGAAATAGGAAATGTTAAGAGATTTAAACCTTGGTGAAATGAAAAGTGGAGTGCCTGTGTTGGCAGTGTCCTTAGCATTGGAGGGGAAGGCCAGTCATCGAGAAATGACATCGAAGCTACTTTCTGACCTTTGTGGGACAGTGATGAGCACAAATGATGTGGAGAAGTCGTTTGATAAGTTGTTGAAGGACCTGCCTGAATTAGCATTGGACACTCCTCGAGCACCACAGGTTTGTGCCGTTTCTCTCTTCATTTACTGCCTTTTCCTTCTGTGCTTTTGGCAGTAGAAATAATAAACTGTCCTGGCAGTTTTAATAACTAGAAGGCAGTGGCCCACATTGCTTACTATCCAAAAAATAGCTATGCATGTCTTCAGGTCCCCCCGTGTGTATTTTTAGTACTATCTATTAAACCAAGGGTACCCACTGCTAGGCAAGTGCTTTACCACTGGGCTGTAACCTACTCAGTCTTTCTGCTGATGTCCAAACAGTCTTGAAACTAAGTTTTATGTCTGACCACCCAGGTGTGCTTCGTTTTTAGACATATATAATACATGTATTTTGTGCTCATACATTTTTATTACATGTACACTATTTTACCAAGAATTTTTAAAATATGTGTTTCTCTAATAGTGACAATTGACTTGAGTGGTATTTATTAGAACAGAATTATAAGTCATAACGTCCCTTTTGTCACTTTGAAAACATGCAATTGCTGTTTATTAACATTTACATAAGAATTCAATTTATAAAGAGTTTCTAAATGAAATAGACTTATTTTCCATCCTTTTCTTATATACACATTTAAAGATGACATCTAAGTTATATTAATTATAGAAATTTATAATTATTAATTATAGAAGAAAGACTGGGACAAAAAATCCCCACAAAAACCTATTAACATTTTTTATTTCTAGTTTCTTGGTTATTTATCAATATCCTTTATTTAATTAGAAAATGGATTGTGCCACATATATTGGTTTTTTAGATTTGATTTTTCTTACAAGATGTGTCAAATATTTTTTTCTATGACCCCACAGTATACTTTGATCTGCGTGCACTGCTTACCCATGCCATTATTTTCAGACCCTGAAGTTGTTTCCAATTTCTGTAGTAAATAATGCTGTGGTCATACTTTCAAATGAACATCTGTGCATAACTTTTCTCTACAAGATACGTTTTATAATTGGTTGAAAAAACATTCTGGGCTATTTTATTTAAGAAATGAAGAGTGTTTTTTTTCTTGACTGTAAGTCATTTTAACAGATATCATTGATAACATGTTTAGAATGAAGCAGTGTAAAAAGTATTCAGGATTAAGTAGTGAGCTAAACAGATGTTGATTTTGATCTCGGCAGCATTAACTTGAAGGTTAATATAAAGGAGTGTACGTCATACATGACAAATGAGTGCTTTTGCGTAACCCAACATGTATTTTAGCTGTTGTGTAGCTCAGGTAGTTTGTATCATTTATCCATTTCAAAATTGTGGTTTAATAAAGGTTTATTTTGGATTTTTTTTTACATAGTTCTCTTTCTTATTATAGTTGGTGGGCCAGTTCATTGCCAGAGCTGTTGGAGATGGAATTTTATGTAATACCTATATTGATAGTTACAAAGGAACTGTAGATTGTGTACAGGCTAGGTAAGTAAATTAAGTTTTGCTTCTTAGAATTTCAAAACAGGAAGTTCCATAGTGACACTCGCATTAATCAGATGCTGTGAACATGTTGTCATTTATTTGCTCTTCATTGTTAAAAGATTGTTGACATATAATAACAGGAAGAGGACAGTAATTAAATGCAAAAGATCTGAGCTAATTTATTAGGTTCTCTCATTTCAAGTTACTCTTCTTTGTACCTTAATTTCCCCATTTATAAAATGAAAGTGTTGAGTGTATATTGATAGGATACCTTTGGTTCTGACTCCTGAAGTCATTTCATGTTTTAGCAAGATCTACTTAGTGAGCCTTGTTTAGAATTCTGTAGAAACCTTTTCTTAGCATATGTGCTTTTCACTTTTCTTCTTTGATTTAGTGAACTATAAACCAAACATGGTGTTTTTACTTTTTTAAGCTTCCTGGATACGTGGGTTTAGACAGCCATGTCTCAGGTTTTCCAGATATACATACTAATTTTGTGGGCCTACATTAGGTCCTAGTGGAATGACTTCCATGGGTGGGAAGATGTGAATCTATATAAAGTTGTATGTGAAATGTTCCTTTTTGGTGATAGATCAGTAATTTTCTCATGTATTTTGATCTTTGTTGATGAGAAATGGATGTAAAGGAACATAAGAATGTTAAATATTTTGCTAGCAATTTTAATTTGAAAAGTTACTCCCCAAAATTACATTTTTTGTTACATAGACACTTTTGCAAACTATTGATAATGCAGTAAACCTCAGCCTATCTGTAATTTTCTTCTTTTCTTTTTTCTCGTCTCTTTGGTAGAGCTGCTCTGGATAAAGCTACTGTGCTTCTGAGTATGTCTAAAGGTGGGAAGCGCAAGGACAGTGTGTGGGGGTCTGGAGGCGGGCAGCAGTCTGTCAATCACCTTGTTAAAGAGGTACCTGATAAGCATTGTTTTCAACTTACATGTGTTCTTTGAAAGAGAAAACAATAATACAAGTACTAGGTGGCATTTTTGTGGGTAAGAGTTCATTGTGATTGTATACCTGCAAGTAAAAAATGGAATAATCTACAAAATAGAAAATAATTGCATAATTGCTATTATTCCCTGTTTTGTGATTTAATGGCATGACTATTAAGAGGCCTTTCGTGAATGTTAATGTTGTCTGTGAACATCTAAGGAAGGAATAACTATAAGGAGGCTGTCTGTGAACATCTGGGGGAATGTCTAAAATCTTGTTTTATAGTTGTATTTAGTTTTAACTTAAAATGCCTTTTAAAAACAAAAATGAAATTACTAATTAGGATGTAGTTTAGTAGTAAAATTTTACTTTACTTTTTATGAAGATACTCTACAAGTTGGAAGTAGAGGGTATTGAGATAAAATAATTTTATTCAACCAGTCAAAATACACTTAGTGTCATTAGAAACAAATGTGCTTTTCCCAGAAAATTTGTAAGGAATATTATTTTTATTTGAAAAGCTCTTTTGCTGAAAAAAATTTACCAGTCTTTTTCTAGAGCCAGAAATGATACTGTCTCCTTTGCTATGACTGAAGCTCAATTACTGAAGGTGTTAATTTTTTAATGTAATATTTTAATGTGTTTGGGTGTTTTGCCTGTATAGAGTCTGTATACCACATGTAGCAGTGCTCTCAGAGGCCAGAAGAGGGCATCCAATCGTCGTAGATGGTGGTTGGCCACCATGTGGGTGCTGGGAATTGAACTTGGGTCCTCCAGAAGAGCAGCCATTGTGCTTTTAACCATTGAACCATCTCTCCACTCCCACTAAATGTTTTGAGATACTGAGTTTCAAATTCTCAATTGTAGAGAGAAGAGAAACTGTGGAAATCTTTGTTCTTGTAGTAATGTCCCAGTATCTCTTACTTTTTGGTTCTCAATTGCATTAAGACCACCCTGATACTTGATGGCATATCAAAAAGTAATGGGACTTAATGTTAGTGCCCTCTAGTGGTATTTAACCCCTTGTCCTTTTCAAAGATTTATTTTAATTACATGTATGTGTGGGTATGTGCACTTGAGTTAGATACGAATGGAGGACAGAGTTGTGGGATCCTAGGAGCTGGAGTTACAAGTTGTTGTGAGCTGCCGGTAATGGGTGATCAGAGATAGCCACAGGTCCGGTCCTCTGCAAGAGCAGTGCATGCTCTTAATTGCTGAGCTGTCTCTACAGCTCCTAAATCTCTCTGTCTATTCATTCATTCATCTATTTATTTGTGTGTTTGTTTTTTGAGACAGGATTTCTCTGTTTAACAGCCCTGGCTGTCCTGGAACTCATTCTGTAGATCAGGCCGGCCTCAAACTCAGATCTGCCTGCCTCTGCCTCCAGAGTGCTGGGATTAAAGGAGCCACCACTGCCTAGCAAATCCCTTATTTTTAATAGGATATATTGGAACACTATATTTAAAAGGCAGGTCATCTACATTATAAAACCTGCTTTTGGATACCAGTCATTCCTTAGAAAACCAATGAACCATTCAAAGCCTGGAAGTTTATTTTTTAATTATGAAGAAGTTCTTCAATTATGAAAAAATTATTAAATATTATGACACCACCCTGTCAAATCCCTATATCTAATATTGGTGTGAATGTAAATAAATAATTTAGGTAAGCACACAGCTTTTAAAAATTAGGAATTCCGGGGGCTGGAGAGATGGCTCAGTGGTTAAGAGCATTGCCTGCTCTTCCAAAGGTCCTGAGTTCAATTCCCAGCAACCACATGGTGGCTCACAACCATCTGTAATGAGGTCTGGTGCCATCTTCTGACCTTCAGGCATATATGTAGACAGAATATTGTATACATAATAAATAAAATTTTAAAAAAAATTAGGAATTCTAACATTGCAACTTTTAAATATAACAGATTGATATGCTGCTTAAAGAGTACTTACTCTCTGGAGATATCTCTGAAGCTGAACACTGCCTTAAGGAACTGGAAGTACCTCATTTTCACCACGAGCTTGTGTATGAAGTAAGAGTACATTCTCATACCCAAGAGGATTGTCTTTCCTTTTTTTCTTAAAGATTTATTTTTATTTTATGTGTATAGGTGTTTTGCCTGCATGTGTGTCTGTGTATGAGTGAATTACAGACAGTTGTGAGCTGCCATGTGGGTGCTGGGAATCGAACCCAGGTCCTCTAGTCAGTGCTCTTAACTGCTGAGCCATCTCTAACCTCCCAAGAGGATTTTCAGTTGTTCTTTTTATGTCACAGTGACCGATGTTTATTTAATAATACAAAGCTTTTTTCCTTCAAAATACTAAAATAATTTATAAGTTTATATAATCATTACAAAAAACAATCAATACATGTTAGAGGAGAGATCTGATACATTTTTAGGAGCAGTTTCTCATGACTGTTAGAAAATTAATTTACTCTTTTTGTTCAATTTTTAGGCCATTGTGATGGTTTTAGAGTCAACTAGAGAAAGTGCATTCAAGATGATCTTAGATTTATTACAATCCTTGTGGAAGTCTTCTACCATTACCATAGACCAAATGAAAAGAGTGAGTATGACATTATTTTAAATAATACCTCAACTATATGATTGTATAAAGGTTATGAATTGTTAATGAAGGTTTCTTTTAGTGTATATGTAGTATTATGCCTGAGATTTTGTTTGACTTTTTAAATTTTTTGGATAGGAAACTTAGATAAAACTTAAGTCTTTTTTAAAAGTATGATTGTTCAGTTTGTGAGATACAAAAACATTTAAATGGCATTTCTTTCCCTATTTAAGTTGTACATGTTTTTTAAATGGTGAAACTATCTTATATGCAATATAGTAAATGTAGATGGAGAAGTAGATAGGGAATTTGCTCATTGTCTCACATTTGCCTGGTGTTCTTTAGAGAAGTTTTAAAGAAAGCAAATATACTTTCAAGGTTCAGTTATTGACTTGTTTTGCCAGTTTGCACTGTATCAGTTTATAATATAGTGGTGGGTTGTTTCATGACATCATACATGTGTTATACATTTATATATACATACATTTATACAGAGTTAACAATTGTATCTAATTATGATCTAGGGTTATGAGAGAATTTACAATGAAATTCCAGATATCAATCTGGATGTTCCACACTCATACTCTGTGCTGGAGAGATTTGTGGAGGAATGTTTTCAGGCTGGAATCATTTCCAAACAAGTCCGAGATCTTTGTCCATCAAGGTACTGTGTTTAAATACTACTTTCTCATTGTAAAATACTGACTGAGATAGTTGGGGAGCTAAGATAGTTGTGTGTGTTTGTCATTGTGCTGTCAGGAAAATGAAGTAGTGTCTTTGTTGAAGTGACTGGAGGTCAAGAACTGTCTCCTTGTCTCCTTGTCTACTTACGAGTTTAAGCTTGCTTGTCCTCTTGCAACCGTGGACAGGACTACCATTTGGAGGGAGCTAATAGATGTTTACCAGGATGTTAGTAAATGTTATTTCAGAGTAGATATTATCACCAGAAACACGAGAAGATTGGAGATTATTTAATGAACCTTCAAGGTCTCATGACTAGTGCCTTGTATTGGCAAAGTGTGAATTCAGACTTTCTAGACTTAAGGTCTAAATGCTTTCCTGTACTTGGCAGTGACTTTCTTTGCTTCACGTGATGAAGAACAGGATTGTTTTTCTTTTTAAGGAATTATATTTGTACCCATAATTTAAAGAGTTGATAAGGGCTTTTCCCCTTAATAAGGCGGTAGTGTAGCAAGTTAAAGACTTAGCTGTAGCCAAACATGTTTTATATACAATTTTGTTTGTTTTTTTTAAGTCTGAAAAATGTAACTTTGAATTTTTGTTTTGCAAAGAGTCTCAGAAAAACTACTACTAAAGTTTAGAGGCTCAGAGAGAAGGTGGAGGCGTAGAAATCTCTGGAAATGCAGATCCTGGCTAGATGCCATTTGTCACACAGCATCAATGAAACCGCCACACTAGCGTGACCTTTTGTCTTCATCGTTTCATCCCACCCTGATCTTAGTGTAGTCCTCAGTTCAAGGACACAGAGCAGATTCCTGTCCCGGTACCTTATGGTTGCTTTTTAAGATTCTTTTAAAGCTTGTGTTTGAAAGTCTGGTTATTTTTATTGGGGGCTTTAACTCTGGAGTCACTGAAGAGTTCCTACAGTTGTGTAACATAATACCAAACATTGACTTTTGTCATCATTAAGCTTTTGTGTTTGTGTGTTAAGTACACATGCACGTGTGATCTTGTATGCTTGGGGCAGAGAGCAGGGGCTAATTCTGCAATAGGTCTGCCTACACCTAATGATACAGGCTGCTGGCCGATTGTTCTCTGGGGAGAGTGCTGCTGTAGTAGCTGGAGTGCAGTGGCTCTCATAGAAGAGAGTTTCTGAGTTTCCAAACCAAAGTCAGCCTTCTCTTAATGGGGCATATAGGCTAAAGAAGTCAGATTATCTTTGGTTGTCTACAGATTAGGACTTTTCTAAGGCTAAGGGAAATTTAGTTATTAAACATTTTGGTGGTATTATTTGTTAAAATTTATTATTTATGTGGACTTGCATATTCGTATCATGGTACATATATGGAGGTCAGAGGTCAACTTCTGGGATTTCATTCTGTACCTCTACCATGTTGATCCCAGGATTGATCAGGTTTGGTAGCAAGAGCCTTTACTTGCTTTGAATCACCTTTCTGGTTATGCTCCATAGTTCTGTCCTTCATAATTCTCATTCATGCTTAAAGTCCTTCTGTTTGGCTCACTTGCTTTCAAATAAGGTAGAAATAAATACTGAAGTCTAAGTAAAATGTCTTTATTTCATATTTTAACTTTTATTACAACTAATAAAGAAAATTCATTAGTAATTGTTTTTCTAAGCTCATACTTGCTCTTTATCTGATGATTTTTAAGGCTAAGGTTTCTAGTAGGTAAAAACCATCTTTTTAAAGGAATTCAGACATGCTGGCTAAATTAAGTCTAAATGTATAAACAAAGTCAAGGTTTTAATGTTTTTCGAGTCAGATTTTTACTTGCTTTTGTTTTTGTCCTTTTCATTACAGGGGAAGAAAGCGTTTTGTAAGTGAAGGAGATGGAGGTCGTCTTAAACCAGAGAGCTACTGAAGGCAGAGCTCTTACAGTCTTAGCTGGGATAGCGGCAGATCTGAACTGTAAGAGTTGTTAGTGCAGGTTTTCTTTTTTTCTTTTCTTTTTTTTTTTTGGGTACAAGGCATTTCTGAAATTTTATAAACTTACATTTAATGGGGATTTTTGAAGGAAGTATTTTTTTTTCTTTGAGGGGAAACTAAAGGAGGGACAGAAGAGTAACCACTTAAATGTGGAATATTCTGATAAGCTACTTTTTCTAAGTGCCATGTTTATGACCTAATCATTCCAGGTTTTGCATTGATGTCTGACTGCCACTCCTTTCTTTCAAGGACAGTGTTTTTGTAGTAAAATCACTGGTTTATACAAAGCTTTAGTTAGGGGTGAAGTGAAGCTACTAAGCCCCATGTTGGCTGCTGCTGTGGAAATGCTGTGCTTCGGGAATACACACACACATACATACTTACCCTACACATATCTCTGACACACACACACTTAAAAGAATTTTTAAGAGACGAGTTAGTCATGAGACTTTTTCATCTTTCCAGGGAACATATTGATTGGTCTTAAATACTAGACAGTTAAGTAAATGGTGGCTGGAACATCTATTTTTCTACAAAACTGGAAAAATGAACCCGGTTCTACAAGAATGTACAACAAAATAAAACATGAAGCAGTGTTGATTCTTTAGTGGGAGTACCTTTATTTTGTGTATTGAAAACTTCTTTTAGGTTTCCTGTCTAAACTTCATTAGGCCTTGTGTTCATTCCCAAAGTGCAAGACAAAAATGCTTTGTTGTTTCTTGAGACAGACTTGTTATGTAGCTCTGGCTGGCCTGTGTTCTCAAACTCATGGTGTCTTTCTGTATCTACTCTGTGTCCTGAGTGCTGGGAATAAAGGCACAGACCATCATGCCTGGCTTTCAGAACAGGTACACTTGAGGTTAGTGAATTCAAGTTATTACAAATGCTTTCCCTTTTCTAACCTTCAAACTTTAATAATAAAAACAGAACAGGACTAGAGAGATCACTAAGCAGCAGTGAGCACCTGCTGTTCTTTCATAGACCCAAGTTGGATTCCTAGCACCCACCACAACCTTCAGGAACTTGAGTTTTCTGGGGTATCAGATGTCCTCTTGTGACTTCTATGGACACCTGCATATAGGTGGCATAAACACAGACACTTAAAAATCTTAGGGCAGTGTAATAGTTGAAAAGCCTTTTAAGGTTACACTAGGGAAATAAATGCACACTTTAGTCTTTGTTTATTGATCTGAGCTGTAGTCGAATGAAGTTTGTCTAATATATAAACAGTTCTTATTCTTAAATTCTGTTAATGTCTAAAAAAGTGTTCTCCTTCAGAAGGAAAACATGCTCATTATGTAGGCGGCTCGACTTACCTTTCTTCTGAAAGGGGATTCGGATCCACAAAGCAGGTCTCTGGAAAGCAACAGAAGCCACGGTGTCAGCACTTCACTTTAGCTCGTTAGTGATAGAGGATGGTGCTTCTAGCAGTCAGAAGTTGAGGTTAAGTTTTTCTCAGCACAAAACTTCCACAGTTGATGATTCCACAGGAGAGTGTGGCTTATTCAGAGTGGAATGTCTGTCTCCAATTCAAGGCAATGATTTCAAAGGTTCTATCACACACAACTTTAACAACAGCAGTTTAAGTGTTAGGGATGAGAATAAATGTCCTGAACTGTGCTTCTCTGGTAGCCAGACAACCTATGGAGCAGAGGTAACCACGTATGTAACTCCAATAAGTAGTCCCATATCAAAAACTAGATTTAAGGGGAGCCAAACGCTTTCTTCTTCAGAAGTGAGAAACAGCGTTTCAACACCCACAGTGGTTTTAGCTCCCTTACCTGGGATAAGTCGGAAGATTCCATTTCTGACCAAGAGGGCTCTTTGCAAGAACTGTTTCAGAAGGGGACTCCCAGAGTGGGGGACCTCGTAAAAAAGCCAAAGCATCCTGGAAGGTTGAGAAGACTGTCCACACTCTGGGAGCAAGGCTCCAGTCAGAAACAGAAGACGAAAAGCAGATGGTTCCTTCTGACTCTGAAACAAGAGTGGGTGCTGCTTCAGGCACCTTGGAGGGTCAGCAAAGCTCCAGTGAGAAGATCAGGGATTGGACTTTAAGCTTTAAGAACTTACCAAATACTCCAGCCTTGCAGTTATTAGTTTATGAGTTCTTTATTAAAAGCAAAAAGAAGAGATTCCAGCAGGAAGATGACCAGGCATTCTTTGAGGAAAGGGATGAGGGGGAAATAGACTGTGGCGCGCTCTGGCTGGAATGAGTGGCAAGAAGATGGGCATAGAACAGCTGGATATCTTGACAGAATTACAGTATAGAAATTTGAAGCATATTTTAACTATGGTTTTAGATTTCCTTGACTTCAGAGAGTTTATTCAGGTAAGAAATAAAAGTTGCTCATGGAAGAAAAAAAGTATTCTCTTAAATAAGTATTAAAAATATTCTCTTAAAAAAGTATTCTACTTAAAGCTTTACATTTATCTAAATATCAATATGTAACTACCAATAAATAAGTTACTTTAAAGGGAGATCATATTTCTAGCCTCTTTTATAAAGGCTAATTACATAGCAAGGTTTCAAAGTCTGTGGCAATTAAAGAAGTCTAGTGACTGCAATCAACCATTATATTTATAGTTTCCAAAATATTTTCTTGGTTACAAGGCTAGGTAGTCTTTCAGAAAGAAAACCCTCTAGTGCTTTTTTAAAGCTCATATTCATTTTATTGGTTTATTACTGTGATGGCTAAAATAAGCATTTCTAGGTTTTTGTATTTGGTAATCAACACTTTTGTAATTCTCTATTTCTTAAAATTACTGTAATTAAAAGCTTAGTTGACTGCAAAATAGCTGAAGGTTTTTTAAAAATCAAATTTGTTAAACCAGTTTTGTTATTACTGTCATTATGGTCTGGCTACATACAATTAAGCATGACATGGTATAACTGGTTAAGTTTGTTTCTGGGTAACAATGTATTCAAGAATGGAGTTTATTTTCAGATTTAGGTGTCTAAAAAGATGAGGAACCCTTCATCCAGAAAAGACACATCTAATCTCTTACACTACTACAGTAGGTAGGGTGAATAAGGTAATTTATAATTTAAAAAACCTTTTCAAGATCCCATAAAACATCATTCAAAGTTTTCTTTTTAACACAAGCCAATGTTTAAGTTCCCACATTTTGTTTTTTAAAATTATGAATGTCCAGTTTGATTATGTATTTTCAGCCTATAGATGCAGAATAGTTTCTAGTTCCTGAACAGGTGAGAAGGGTTGTCCCCTTAAAGTGGTACTAGTCAGTGGACTATTTGCTGGTCTTCTTTTTCTGCCATTTCTTGTTGGCGGATTGTATCCTGTGCTGCTTGCTGCATTTTCTCCAGTTTTTCCAGACTCAGAGATTTTAAGGGTAAAAGCTTGGGTTTACATAGCACCATTGTGGTTACATCTTCTACAGACAACTGCCCTATTAGTAAGAAATAAGAAATTAATTTGAGGAATGTAGACAGAAGATTTTGTCCCACCCAGCCCCGCAGCTGCTCAGTCGCAAATAAACACACAGATAAATAACCGTTTATTAATTATAAACGGCTTGGCCTATTAGCTCAGGGTTATTAACTAGCTTTTAGAATTTAAATTAACTCATAATTCTTACCTATGTTTAGCCATGTGGGTTGGTACCTTTTTTCAATGCAACATTTTCATCTTGCTTTCTCTGCCTCTGGCTGGTGACTGCAGACTGAGCCTTTCCTCTTCCCAGAGTTATTCTAGTCTGGTCGCCCCACCTATACTTCCTGCCTGACTACTGGCCAATCCGAATGACAAATCTTTAAGGGTACAAGAGCATTATCCCACAGCAGAGGAAGATGCTTGGTGGTTTTGATTTGTAATTAGAATGTAAGTCTAAAATCTTACTGTCAATGAGCAAGTTTCTGCTCCTAGACTGACAAAGCAGTAATCCCACAAGCAACATTTCTAACACTGCAGAAGGGTCAGGAAACAAGAGCTGGACTTCGACATACCATAGCTTTTGAGACCAAATTTTTAATTGGAGGAATATATACTAAACACAGAAAAATAGCAAGGTGCAATATTTAACATGAATGCTCAAATTATAAATTATTTAATTGGAATGGTTAGCTTTTCACTAGAGTATGACTTTAGGTTACTTTCCCTATATTTTCAATCTTTAAATTCCATTTCACTGAGAATTTCACATTGTATTCTGTACTGAGGTACAACAGGAATTTTTTTTTTTTTCCCCCTGAAACAGGGTTTCTCTGTGGCTTTGAAGCCTGTCCTGGAACTGGCTCTGGTAGCCCAGGCTGGCCTCGAACTCACAGAGATCCACCTACCTCTGCCTCCCAAGTGCTGGGATTAAAGGCGTGCATCACCACCGCCTGGGTCAGTACAATAAGATTTATAGTTATAAGAAACAGTACTTAATTTGGTATCCTTTGTTGAGAAAAGTGAGAATTTCTTTACAACCTACTCATGAAAACAGAATATAAGTGAGAGTGGACTGTAAGTGAGGCATGTAACTCCAGTAGATACAGGTACTTAGCTGTTCTGCTGTGAAATACCCATCATCTGGTAAGTCTCTAGCAGTCTACAACAAAATACTTGTGAGGTATACCTTGTTTTGGAAGGACTTCCCGGAACATTGACTTCACTTCTGCCATCTATAACTGCTGGATACAGTGCTTTTGCTCCTTCAACGAGAAATCAGTTACTGACATTAAAATTCCCAAAGAATTCCTGGCGACGATAGCTGAAGCAAATACTATGAAAAGTAAAGAGCCCTATCTGTAAGATTTCCTCAGCAGTTTTCTGTGGTTCTTTGAAATAAGGTTGAGACATTTTACGTTTATGTAGATGTTGTCAGTATTTATTCAATAGTAATTGGAATGTTAAGCATTCTAACTTCTTTTCTCATCCTAGGAAAAAAATTTGTAAAACTTCAGTTCTCTTTTTGCTTTTGCATTTTTTTTTGTTTCTATTTTGTTTTTTGAGACAGGGTTTCTCTGTGTAACAGCCCTGGCTGTCCTAGAACTCATCTGTTGACCAGACTGGCCTCAAACTCACAGAGACCTGCCTACCTCTGCCTCTGAAATGCTGGGATTAATAGTGTGCACCACCATTGCCTAACATGTTTTCTTTTCCTTTTCTTAAAAAAGGAACTCATTCAGTTGAGAAAAGGCATATAGTAAGACATCTTAGTTCACTGACAGCTTCTCTCTTGAGAAGACATTGACACCAATATAACTACCAACTGAAAAGGGGTGAGGTGGAGATGATGAGGTGGTAATAGGCAACATTTCCTAACATTCTTACGTTGCTGACAGCTGATTCCTAACTTTCCATTCCGGGTTGCTCAGCTGTAATCTGTAAGGAAGCAACATGTAAAGCAAGCGATGAAATAGACATGAAGTATGTTTTCAGTAGTTCCACTGAGATACTACATGCTAAAGGACCAGGATACAAGTTCCTGTAGTATTATGGCTATCTAAGCCAGTAACACTTGTTCTATACTGTCTGCTCTCATGCCTGGATCAAGCTGTAGAATGGTGCCTTTCTAAATACGCTTTTCTAGACAGTGCCACCCATTCAGTGATGTTTTACCACACTGATGCAGCCTTACTATGTCTTTCACAATGCTACTACCAAGATTTATTATTTATAAAGTGGTGATGCTGGCTTGGTGCCTGCTTTTCCACCCACTGCAAATTAATTATAACCAAGTGAAGCTGCTTTTGTTCTTTGTCATTCTTGTTCCACTCCTTAGACATTCCTAATACAAGCTTTCTACTTTATGTTCTTCAACTGATTATCTTCTCATTCAAATTACTCTGGAATGTCTAGGTTCCTGAGAACCTCTATCTGTTTTTCAGAACTCCTGTCTTCAAACTTTATTCCTGTTCTCTCTGTTCTATCAGGGAGAGTAGATGATGTAAGGAACAGGCCAGGAAAGCAACTCTTCCCTAAGTGGAGGGTGAGGTAAGTGTACCATGCAATTTCCTTAGAACGCACAGCCCCAAATACATTTTTCCTTCCTATTTAGGCCTGAAACTTAATACTCAAGCCTTTTTCTTCAATGATGGTTGGAAAATTGATAGCAGTGCATATCCCTAATTAAATGAATATAGCTACCGAACCCCCTCCGTTAAAAACATCACAATGAAAATCCCGTGCCTGCATCAGATCTGACATGCCACTGAAAAGGATGGGCATTACTGAGTGAAGTAAAGCACAGTAACTAGTTTCCTACATACAAGCAAGATGCTGCCTATCATGGTAGCTTAAGTTTTAGCTGTTTACAGAAAGCAACTCTAGCTTTGTATAATTAAATCACTACTCTTTGTTTTCCTTTGGTTTTTACCTCTTACACATCCAAAATACAGCAGGAGAAAAACAATGATACTTGGTGTTCATCTGTTTGACTGAGCCATTGTTAGTGGAAAGGGTGTGGGGCTAAAGGACTGGCAAAGAATGTGTTGACACTTGTGAGGGTAACATCAGTGCCCTCGTTTGCTTAGGTGGTTTCTGCTTTAGTAGGACTGATTCTTGTTCTAGGCCCCTTAGGCCTTGACAGGAGAGAAACAGGAAGGGAAGGGCTAAAATAAGCAAGGTGGAGATCTAATGGCTAGCGTTGGCCAGGATACGCACTTTTGATAATTGCCCTGGGAGTCTAGAATAAGACGGAACATTCTTTTCTTTCTTTTTTTCTCATAGCAGTCTGCTACTCGCCAAACACAAGTGTTTTGTAGGGTATAGTGATTTCTAAGGAGTTGTGGCTACTTCTGAGCAAATTATCAATGCAGATGGGATGTATACAAAACCAGAGATGGATGGATCAAAAGAGAAATAACAGATATATTACTGAAATGTGTATCGGAAAACTGCCATGAGGGCCTACCATATGCCAGAAAGTGTTCATCAGCGAACAAAAAAATCTTTTGCCTCTTGGAGCCTACAGCTGGGGATAAGGGAAGAGAAACAACAGAAAGTAGCTTAGTACAGATAGAAGTTTAAATTGAATGCTGGAAGACGGTAATCCAATTGTAATGGGAATATCATGATGGTTCCATTAGGATGACACTTTAAGCAAAGACTGTTTTTATATGTGTGAGTTTATGTGCTATGCTTTGGAAATGTGGACAAATCAAAAAGCCTGTTAACTTCCACAGTGAAAGAAGGCTTATTATGGAAATGAGCACCTTCTTTCAACTTTTTTATGGAGCTACTTTGCTTTATCTACTAAAACCAAGTATCATCCCTAATGAAACTACAGCAGATGTTTATGAGTCGGGATGGCCACTCAGCATTGCATTAAAAATGACATTGACTAGCAACATGTTCAGCAATACTGAGCCCACTTGTTCATCAACTGGCCAAGAGATAAATTATGGGTTATCCACAGACTAGATTAAAAAATGACCCAAATTGTGATGGCATATTAAGACAAATATTAAAATAAAGAAGTAAACGTATTCTTACCATATTGGAACCCAGTTTTTTTTTTTTCAAGACAGGGTTTCCCTGTAGCTTTGGAGCCTGTCCTGGAACTCGAGCTGTAGACCAGGATGGCCCCGAGCTCACAGAGCTCTATCTGCCTGCCTCTGCCTCCTGAGTGCTGGGATTGAAGGCGTGCGCTGCCACCTGGCATGTTTGTGCAGTGTCACTACACCATTGTTTGTCTTCGGACAGGGTAACTGGAAAATACTGTGCTGTTTCCTTCCCTTTTTAAAGTTTGTAATCCCTCTCGGAGAACATAGTTCTGATGGGCAGTGTACTTCAAAATCCTGAGAAATTAATGCAAACCTACCACAGTAATGGATGTCTAAAATGAATGCAAAAGAACTCAAAGAAAAACAACGTTTGTCATAAGATATTTTACTGTTTTTGGAGCATTGAAAGACTTGTCTAGGAAAGATGGCTTTTAAAATCAGTCATGTATTTGGACAAGATGGAAGAGAAGATCACTAAAGTGTCCTTTTTACCTTAAGAATGCACATTCCCTTCAGAGTCTTAACTGCAATTCATCACGTTTCTAAATCAACAAATATTTTTCAATTGTAACAAAGGACATGATTTCTACATACGTAACATCAATTTTTAAAACATTCAATGTAAACAGCAATTTGATACCTAACATTTTAATAAAAAGGAAAAGTTCTTAGAGCTTTTATATTATTCATTTTAATCCCTAGATCTCTTTATTTCTAATACAATTTTAATCTAATGTAACATTTTCATACTTGGTATGTTACTGATCGTACTAGCATTATTAGCTGGTTACAAAAATTTAAATAAGTTAATAAATTTAAATTAAAACTTTAAAGTACACATTTCTAAAATTATTGACCATACATCTGTTACTAAGGAGACTTTTTTTTTTCTCAGTCAGTTTACATATGCTTGGCTGAGAATTTATTTGAATTGCTATAATCTGACTTCATTTATACAGGCATAAGTACTGAGATGGGAATGGGAAAAATTTTTGTTTGAACTTGTTATATATTTAAAAGTCATAGTGGCCTATTATTAATAATTAATTCTAGTTAACAACAAACTAGTAAATTAAGTTTTCCTCACTGTGTATGCTAGGCTAGCATTTCACTAATGAGCTGCATCCTTAGTGCCTACACTTCCTTATGTGGTTTTGGAAGTTGAGCACTGAGCAGTTCCTTTTGTGAAAGCTCAGCATTCCCTAAGAATCCCAAGTCCTTAGTCTTGAAATGCGCTTTATTTACTGTCTCTGGTACTCAAGAGATTTTGGTCCTTGAAGTATTTCATTGCAGTAAAATTCTACACTGGCTAGGAAAATGCCTTTTTCTTTTTCTGTTAGGTGATTGTGAAGGGAGGGGTACAGGAAATGAGACTAAGCATGGTTATCTATAGGCTCCTTTTCTCAGGAAATTAAGCCTTAGAGACTTCACATGGAAGTTAATGGTCTACAAGTTCACTATTCTTAGCCTTGCTTGCCTTCATTCTGCCCTGATTGTCTTTAGATGTCTTAACATATGTGTACCCTCACATAAATACTCATCGGTAAAATAAATCACATTATGTTGTACTTAGAGACATTAATAGATTTTCTGCGAGAATTTTTATAGTTAACTAAAATTTGAGATGCTCTATGAAGGAAGTTATTTTCCTTTTTAACATCAAAACTTTCTTGAAACTTAAATGTACTAAAGTATGTAATGAATTTGCAGCAGGAGAATTGAAAATGTATTATTTGCCAAACTTATTTGATCCTGTACTCCTTTAAAAATGCTTACATGGTATAGCACCTACTACAGCATCTAGATGTGTGGTAAGACACATGATAGGCGGGGCACATACCAAGGAAAACACCATTATTTACAATATAATAAAGCTACTTTGAAATCACCCTTTTCCTGAATAATTTATCAAGATCAATTCAATATGATTTATCTTCTTTCCTTAGTAAGTGGAAAGTTCAGACACTTTTGGAAAACACTGTCTTTTAAAGGAACTACTTCAACATGAAAAGAGAAATATCTTGCAGAGTATTTGAGGAATTGGCAAAAATAACAGCTGTTTGTTGTTGCCTGTCAGAATAGCATTCTATGACACAAGTACAGCATTGTGACAGTTGTGCTACATGCACATGTAGACCTACCTAGAGTGGTGCCAGTGGACATCCGGTGTCCTCTCTGTGGCTCTGTATCTTAAAGGTGGTCTTACACTGGCAGCTGCATTCACTGAAATAATCAAGACAAAAGGATCTGCACAGTTGTAAAAGCTGTTTTAGGAGGACAACTGAAAGGCTCTTTACATAGTCTAATACAGGCAGTGGATGGTTCAGTCTTGGCAACCAGCTGGATCATGGAATCAGAAGAAGAGGAGCTTTGGTCATGGTGCCTCTTCACAGCAATATAACACCGACTTAAAACACCACAATTCAGCTTTAGGTTCAGTAAGTGTGTAAGTTCAGTTGGAAGATAAAAATGATTGAGGTACACAGTCAGCTGTACATCAGTATCAATGACAGAGGTACAAAATCACTCAGGTGTGGAAAATGGTGAGTGGTGGGATTAGTGAATAATACCATAACTTCCATGTGAAGTCTCTAGACAGGAATACACAACAGCGAAGAGAAGCATCCTCTTAAAGCATTTTGCTTATTTTGTATGTGTGTAGGTGCACACATGCCATACTAATGCATGGGAAATAAGAGAATTCATATCAAGCCTAACATCAATCCCTAGCAATAAGAGTTCAGTGAATATTAGCAATACAGTACTGTACCGCTATAATGATGTCATAAAAATAGATTCTCAAAAAATTAAGTCTAAAAAAGTTATGGGGGTTTATTACTAATATTTAATAAAGAAAAACATACCAGTAAGGAGGAATATTTCAGAATTATTCACCCATCATCCATCAACTAGGTCAGAACCTGCTTGCCTTCTGAGGTCAGTTGTGTTTTACAGTGGTATGGCTATAGACTCCCACCATTCTCTGTACAGTCATACTCTCTTAGGAATGATCTTAAACACACATCAGTTTGAATGCATCTAGCTGGGTGGTGATGGTGCAGGGCTTTAATGCCATCACTTGGGAGGCAGAGGCAGGAGGATCTCTTGACTTCAAGGCCAGCCTGGTCTACCGAGTGAGTTCTAGGATAGCCAGGCTACACAGAGAAACCCTGTCTAGAAAAAAAAATACTTGTATGTATGTACCTTAACTTCCTGTCACTTTTTAGAAGAAAGTCATATGCATTAAGACATTTGAGCAGAATGTGTGTGCGTGTAAATTTTTTTTTAACCTAAAAAGGCAATTTTAGAATTGAAATTACTTTGGGTACAGCCAAAAAACAAGTAAAAAAACTTGAATTACCCACCTCGCATTCATCCCTCAATATGTAAAAGCAAACTGAAAGACTAGGAAAAAGTAATCATGTCTAAGATTATATAGTTGTTAAGTGAAGAAAAAGGACTTGGACTCTCATCTGCCACAATCCGTTACCTGGTCCTCTTTTCAGTTTTCTCTATGCTACACCTGGGCAAATAGCTTGGAAGCCCATTAAAAGAACAAAGATATTTAAGATGTTAGACAGAGAAGAGACTACCATGAGTAGAAACCAGTGAAGAGTAATACACTCTTCACAATCTATTGGAATGGTCATCTTTGAAGCCATTAATATTGTTAGAAATTAAAGTAAAAATGAGTCAGTCTCAGGAATGTGTACATATTTAAAAGTAACTATGGCATACAAACTTTATACTTCTTTCTTTCGCAACTGTCACAGACAATATATGTAGCACGTGAGTGATCTTTCTTAATTTTTAGACTGAGTATTCTAGTTGTTATGTTTGATAGCACTCTGAAAACAGCATGGGTTTTATTTACCGATTTTTCCCCAGTGCTGGTGATCAATTCAGGGTCTTGCATGTGATAAGTGCTCTACCATGGAGTCTCAGCCTAAGTTACTATGTTTTAAAACAATGTGCCAGCAGAGCAGTCACATTCGAAGCATATATATAATATGTTAAATAGCTAGACAGGGCTATAAGCTTTAGGTCATATCTTTGTCTAGCTATCTGGGAAATGCAAGCTGTGGTCACAGAAGTGGTAGAAGGGGAGACAGATTACTGAGATCTAACTCGTTATAAGAATATGGATCAGAAACATCAAAATCAAGACCCAGGACAGGATTTGGATCCATTTCTAAAACTGCTCTACTCACAGGAATATTTGGTTTTGTATTAGAAGTCACTCCCATAGGAAAATGTCTTCTTATATTGCCCACCATTCCTGTTATTTGGTCTTCACTATCACTCTTTTCCCTGTGTTAAATAAACTCATCAGCTTATCCTAATTTATAGAAAACCCATCTCTAAAGTATGAAATGGAATGCTTCAGAATAGTTTAGGGGTTCTATGTGTTTCAAACAAGCCATGACAACAAAAGCTTTTGTAAAACAAGCTTGAGGTAAAAATTTTCTTTTAGTAATCTATTTACATTTATGTAAATAAATACAAATTTATTTACATAGAGTTGTACTCTATGCTAATTAGGTAGCTGTTTTTGATGTTTCATGTATCTACTTTAAATGAGGTACCTAAGTTATACTGATGGTTAACTTAGCTGTGTGACCCTAAATACATTCCTTAACCATTATGCAGCTTGGTTTCCTCATATAAAACATACTTCATATTTCAATATCCAAAATTTAAAGCTCCACATAAAGAGCAGATAGACAAATGCCTAGAAATTCAACATGGTTTACTATCCTAGGTCAAATTTTTATGCCACGATGGACTTGCTCTACACTGCCATTAAGGGATTTTCTAAGTCCCAAGACCTTTGAATTTTTGTAGACATTGTATTCCCTATAAATATGACAGCATGATCTATTTAAGTGTTTTTCTTTAACATTTTTTTACTTATTTAAATTTAAAATTATTTAAATTTTAAGCAGCATGCACTGCCAAGTTGTATCCTTAAATGTTTTTCTGAACGTGTGATAAAGCAAGTGTACTTTATAATATCTACAACTCGAGGCTGAAATCACATGGAAGGTTTAAGTGAGCAGTGAAGAGTAGAAACCTATACGGGAACAGAAATCTGTTGTATGTTAAAAATCTATCTTGAATCTTTGGCAGAGATGACAAGTGATTTGATTTTTACCAACAGAAGTAATAGTGTGATGTGGGATTCTCCTCTGTATGCTGTGAATACCACTGGTTAATAAAGAAGCTGCTTTGGGCCTGTTGCAGCGCAGAATGGGGCAGGATGAGAATTCTAAGCAGATAGAGGAGGAGAGAGTAGGTGGCATCAGGGAGACGCCACGTAGCTGCTGGAGGAGAAAAACACTAGGTACCGGTAAACCACAGGTCTGATGGTAAAATACAAAATAATAGAAATGGGTTAATTCAAGATGTAAGAACTAGCTAGAAATATGCTTAAACTATTGGGCAAACAGTATTGCGATTCATGTTTCTGTGTGATTACTTCGGGTCTGGGCGTTCGGGAAACGAACAAGCAGCCTCCACTTACAATAGTGCTTTAAAGCATTTTGTGACTCTTTAAACAAAGTCCTAATGCTTTTATGAAATATAGACATCATAATGCTGGAGCCCTATAGTCCCAGACTAGTTTAATTTTTTATTTTGGTCTGTTGGATGTTTAAAACGTGTTTGAATCAATTTTGAAAACCTGCAGATTTGACATAAAATCCAAATTTTAGCTGTATTTGGAAGTATTTGATAAACATGTACTCTCCAATCCTCTAGTCCTTAGGATTCCCATTGCTTCCCTCCTCTTATCAGCTCAGCTGTTAAGCATATCTAACATTGACCTGCAGTAAAATACAGAGCCACTGCAATATATGACAAATTGTCTAACTGTACCAGTTGTGCAGGGATTGACTCTTGTTTGTTTTTTTTAAAGTTGGAAACATAGTCTTTAATGTCTGTGCCATTTCTCCAACTTCCCCCCTCCCTCTTGAAACAGGATTGGGATGCAGTTGCTTAGGTTGCTTTGGGACTCCTGGGCTCAAGTAATACTCCCTGCTTCATCCTCCAGCAGAGCTGATGCGACTGGTGAAAACCACCAGATCTGGTCTACTAGGAACTAAGATTCAAATCCTAGATATTGAACCACCAGAAGCAATCCTATTATATAAAGGATATTCATTGTTAGGGCTTTTAAAATAAATTCTTTTGTAAATACTCATTAAGTTAGCTCTTTTAAAGTAAATTCAGTTTGGCTGGTGCAGTTTCAAGTGGGCATGGCACAGAATTGTAGGAACAATAACAAAAATCTTGTTTTATTCAAATGTTGAAGTTGAATGATGAGGTTTCAAAAACATAGATTTTGGAAGAATGGGTATTAAATTTAGGGCCTTTTGTATACTAACTGGACATTCACCACTGAGCTACGCCTCCAGTCCCATATAGCTTGTCCAATGTAAGCTAAGAGAAAGGTGAGAGAGTGAGTCCTGAACGAATGCTTCCAAGTAGATGTACAGTAGTCACACCCACTTTACTCAAGCAAATGCTCATCTGCCAGCACAGTGTGGACTGATAACTGACATCAGATATTAGACAGCTGGAGACATAGTAGATTCTATTCTGCTTTGCTAGCTGGCATCTGCTAGTATAAATGTGTTGCAACATGCTCAGTTTGACTAATTAACCCAGACTCATGTTAATAAAATGTGTGGTGTCTAGTTTCTGAAATGTGCCTAAGCCTCGGAACAGGAACTGTTCCTGGGGGATCTGGATGATGTCATAGGCACTGGGAGACTCCAATAGCATATACCACTATTAAGTTCATATTCATCTCATGTAAAATACTGTTCTTTAATAATCTGTTTTAAAATTCAGTTCTAGGTGACATTTCTTAAAAATATTAACTTTCAGTCTCATGAAAAAGTTAATTAGTAGCTGAGATAACTAGTTAGCTATTTCCAAAGTATGTAAGAAAAAAAATTATTTGATAGTTTACATTGCTTTCTAAAGCTCATTCCTCAAATCTCAGATTTTGTGCATAAAAACCTTGCTTTATTATTAAAAATGTACACTTTTTCTAAAGTCCTCCAGAATCAATGAATTTGACATTAAATTTGGAGAACTATCTCACTGACCTTTAAACATTTAATGCCTAATATGTGCCTAAATTATACTGCTTTAGAAGATAACAATCATACTGTGACCACATTCTGTGAGCTATGAAGCAAGCTAAAGTACTTTACATAATATTTGAATTCTGTTCAAATTTAGTTTTAAATGGCCCATAGGCACTTACTAGTGAATGGTCATATTCCTGAAATCCAGGTCTGATTCTAAAACCTAGTCTTAACTACTATATTATTTAGCCTTCTTGAATTTAGTACCAAGCTAAAAATTGTTTCACAATCATATATGAGCACACTTCCTCCTATACAAAGAAAGTAACTATTGAAACATGTTATTTTAACTTTCAGTATGATAGCTAAAAACATTCTACACTAACCTAAGAGATTTCTTTTCACTTTCAAGATGAAAAGTAAGTGTAGGGTGCATTCTTGGGAGTTTTCCTCTTGTGATTAGCAACTAAATTCCAAAGTTGTCTATCCATCGGGCAGAGGATGTTACTAATGAACTCAGTGTTAAGTATAATCTTGGTTTTGCAATTTTTAATAGGCAATGCTTACTACCAAAAAGCTATCATAGAAACAACAGGACCAATTAGATCTTGCAGAAGAATTTCAGGGAGAAAATAACATTGCCTAAACTGGATTGTGGCCAGATGGACCACAGTTGCTGTGGTATCCGCTGTGATAACATCAAGATTGTGTATTTGAATTATAGAGCTACAATCTTTCAACAGCAGTCCACAGGGTGCCAGGACCTGAAACTCAAGAAACAATGCTGACATCAGTATACTGTGCTGTAGATTTCATTGCATCAGCTTCAAGCATAGGCAAAGTAGCAACATTTATTAAAGGGAGACAGTCTATATTGCCAGCCCAGAGTACTAGTAAACACTCTATAGACACAGGCAAGTTAAATGTCAAACTCTCAGCATGCTAAATGGGATGGACTTCACTAATAACACATGGCAAGGGTACATGTAGTTGCATTTGAGAACACAACTGGAAAAATAATACTGTTATGTAGTCATGTACAAGAAAGAAGCTTAATCAAGCCTCTTGATTCTTGAACTTCTAGGTCACATGAAGTAAGGGAAGGGATCCATTTTCAACAATACTTCTGGTTGACTTCTTCAAAATGCCCAGGTCACAGAGGGGAAGATGGGACAATTCTAAAGTTAAGAGTGGTAATGTCCATGTACATCACAAAGTTTTGACAAAATTTTGATTTGTATATTCTTTGTATTTTACTTTAGAAAACTGATAATTTTCTTGGTTGTAATGATACTGTATTTTTCAGTTTCTCTATTTCAAAATTCTCAGGAAATTCATATAGGAAATCTTATGGGTGTCTGTCTAACAGCAGACCTATAACCTATTTTTAAATAGTAATAAGTTAGGAATGTGAGGAAAGAAATGTGTATATAGCAAAATGTTAACAAGTATTCTACATAAGTAAATGGTGCATGACTGTACAGTCTCTAGCCCCCCTCCTTTTGGTGATTGGATTTCACTGTATTCCAGCGGCTTTGACTTGAGATCCTCTTGCTTCAGCCTCCTGGGTGTATCACACCTAGCTCTTTTAGTTTTGCAATGTCTGCACATTTTCACAATAAAACAGATGAGGGGGAGGTCATGCTGTAAAGATTTCAGCAGACCTAAGAAAACACTCAGTACCAGGGACTTCGCTCAATTTCTGACACAGTGCAGAACAGTAACACTGCTAGGAGTGTCTGAGACATCCAGAACAGAGCTAACGAGGGAACGCTTTGTCAGTGCACGATTAGGTGCTGAGCTGGCGAATCCCACACAAACCATTTTATTCATGCATAAGCACAGTTGTGAGGTTAAAAATATGTAAGCAGCGGATACATTAAATAGTAACTATTATAAGACATGCAAGAAGTGCTATATAGGGGCTGCAGAGATGGCGCAGGGGTTGAGAGTACTTCCCGCTCTCCCAGAGGACCCAGGTTCAATTCCCAGCACCCACATGGCAGCTCACAACTGTCTGTAAGTCTATTTTCTGGGTATCTGACACTTTCACAGATATACATGCAGGTGAAACACGAACACACATAAAAATAAATGATTTTTAAAAGTGCTATATAAGCTTGGGGGAAATCACTTCTTGTTGGAGAGAATTTGGAAACCCATCTCCAAGGATTACAGAATCATGGGCACAAAACTCACAAAAGGTGACATCAGACTAAATAACCTCAGAGAAGACAAGAGTACTTCATTTTTGCCTGGCACATAGGTAGAGAAGGTAGGTTTGCACTCTCGTTATCCATTGGTTAGGTACAAGCAATTCTTAATTTACCTGAAAATTATCTTTTTCTTGTAGTTCACTATTCAACCTGTAGATATAGAAGACTGGCTTCTTGACTCAAAAAGCATACAGAAGGAATTGCATGATATAATTTCTTGGAGACACATACAACATTTTAAGTGTTTTTTAAAAAAGAATATTCACAAGCATTGAGTTGTTTGACAAATCATAGACGCTCACGACTACTACAGTATAGTATATCCTTTCAAAGAGCCCAAAGGGAAGGCAGAAAAATAAGAAAACTGGCGATGGGAAAGTCACCTTTTTCTTTGATAGTTGGGGTGGGAATTGATTCCTTTTTGATCCTGAAATACAGTCCTTAAAGGTCAGGGAGTCCAGTACTTGATAGGAACTCGTGGAGGCGTGGTCAGGAGCTCAGCTAAGCAGTTGCTAGGGACCCAGGCTGCCGGGTCGGCCTTCTGGCCAGCCTAGCGGAGTATCAAGCAGCCTCGCCCTCCAGGGAACCTCAGAGGGGCGGAGGGAAGGCTGGCCACCGCCCTACCAGCCGGAAAGAAAACCCTCCGCCAGCGGAAGCGGCCCTAGGCCCTACTAGTTTTCTCAGAGCTCCCTGTACGCGGTTCATCCGGCCTGGCCGGCCCGCACTGGGTGACGAGGAGCACTCACCTCACGCTTCAACTCTGGGAGAGGCGGTACCCCCTGGGGCGCAGGCTGGGGCGACTACTCCCACCTTCTGGCTAGGACCCTACTAGGAAGTGCCAAGCTCAACTTCCGGCGCGAGGGAGTTTTGAAGCTCTAAGTTATTTCTTCTAGGTAAGTGATCAGGCGTCTCAGTAAAAGGCCTGAAAACAAAGCCTGCGGTTCCTGAGCATGAATTAACTCGTCTACCGTGGACTGGCTGGTCATCTCTCCTGTAGGTATACTTACGGGTTCCTTCCTTCCCAGACTGCTCCGCTGTTGCCCGGGGTAACGGGGACGGAATGAAGGAAACGTGCGTACGTCAGACGGGAGACAGGAAACGCCTCTTGCCATTATCAATTATGGCTGCCTGGCCTTCCACCGTCACTTCCGCCTGGGAGTTGTTTCTCTACCCGGCTGGAGGCTTTCTCTGTGGCGGAGCTAGCCAGCGGCGCCCAGTGGGCGGGAGACCGCGCACAGCCGGGGAGGAAAGGAAAAGGGCGGGGAAAGGGAAACTGGCAGCACTACCTCCTTCTGATTGGACAACTGCATTTGCTCTAGCTCCGCCCATATATTCCTCCTAGCGAATGCCAGGCTTGCTAGGAGGCCCGGGGCGGGGCGATTGGAGCCGGAGTGTGTGGAGGGGCGGGGCGAGTGGGGGAGGGGCGGGGGGGCGGTGGCAGGGGAGCGTCGCTCTGGGAGCGGAGGACGAGGAGGAGGAGGAGGAGAAGGAGGAGGAAGGAGGTGAGCGGGGCTGGCGGAGTCCGGGCTCCCGACGGCAGCCTGCGGCAGGCGAGGCGGAGGGGCGCCTTGGGGTCAGCCCTGCTGCCTTCCTGCTCGCCGGGCGGTCCGGCTGGCTGTCGGTAGGGGGAGGCCCCACACGTCCTGACAGGCGCGAGCCTCCGGGGCCGGGCGAGGCCTGAGGGGTCGGGGCCCTGGGAGGCGCCGCGGCCGCTTTCCGGGGTGCCACGGCCCGGAGCCCCGGGTCCTTGGAGCCGTTTCCCTCACGGGGCCAGCGGGCGGGGCGCCTAGAGCAGTCGGCCGCCCCTGACAGCACCGGGCCGGGCCTACTGCGGAGACGGCGGCTGGGACAGCCCCGGGGCTTGGGCGCGGGCCCGGGGCGGACGGTCAGTCGCGCTCGCTCGGGTTGCTCTCGGCTCTCGGCGCCGCCCGGCCGGGGCTCCGGGCCGGCGGGGGTCGTGGGGACGGTTGGCGCCGGGCGGGCGGGCGCGGCCGCGGGGCCGTGGGGCTGTGGGGTGGGGTCTCGGCGCCTCCTCCCCAAAGCCTTGGGCGCTGGGCGGGCTCCTTCGCGCAGACCCTGCGTGCGGAGTGGTGGCTTTGGGTGTGTTGCTGGGTGGAAGGAGTTGTGGCCGCCGCGACCGCCCTGTTAGCATGCCTGATGGCAATCTCCGTGCTGGCTCTCAGGGCTAGAGGAAAAGTAGTGTAACTCCCCGCCCCCAGCTAGGAACGCCGGAGGCTGCAAAACGATTTTCCCCCAGCCCCTCGGTATCCATTGTTTTGTACCATCCCCTCCCCCATGCCTAGGTAGAAGAATAAGGACTCCTAAGCAGTCGTTTGCCCGCCTCCCCTCCTTCTCTCCCCCCCTCCTCTCTCCCTCTTTCCCCCCATTTCCTTTCAGAGGGTTTGTGTTAACTGTACAAGTAGGGGTTTACAAACAGGTGGAATACATGTCTTTTCGGAAATTGGAAAGAAGATGCTTTGGGGCTGTGTTTCCCATCTCATCTCACCTTTACACTTGCAGATTTGATTTTCTTTCTGTTGGTTTGTGTAAAAGAGGAAACCCTGTTTTGCGATCTAGACCGTAATATTTTCGAGGACTCTAGGGATGCTGAAGGAAAAATTAGGTTGCAATTGTGGCTCGTGTGGTACAGTGGTCTCCAGCATGATGATTAGTCTCTAAGCTTACACCTGTGTAATCTTGTATGCTCTTCATACATGCCAGAAGTTCCAACATCTTCTCAGAGGGGTTGCAGAATCAAACACTTGGGGTTGCTGTGTTTCAGAATCCCAGGGTACACTTGTGCAACCAAGTGTTTTTGTGTTTTAGTCATCAGCACTGACAAAGACTTTTAATTTTATTAGTGTACTCCTGGTCTTCACTGTCATGCCGCCTTGGCATGGCCTTTATAACTAACTGTTATTTCTTATGTACTTGAAGAAATTTAGAGATTTAGCTATTCACAATTTGTAACATTCTACAAAGTAAATTACAAATATATTTTAATTTATCAAAATTTTTTTCATGTGACAGATAAAGATTTTAGATAAATACCTAAATATGTAATCATTTTCCACACATGGAACTTTGGCTGAATGCTTAAAAAGTATTTGAGTATATTATAAAGCCTTTTAAACTTATTAAGACATAAAGTATTTTTGTTAGTTTGAGTATGCACTTGCAAATAAAATAGACAAAGCGTTTTGTTTAAGATTTGTACCTTTCAAAGGAGTCAGTGTAATGTAAAGCTAACATGAAATCACACTCTTGAAATCTCAGTTTGGAGTTATGGTCTTGGCCTCGCTTTAGAGTACATTTTCCCAAGGTGCTTACTCAGTTCCTGAAGAAACTGTGTTTGTCTCCGTTGGCACTTGTCTTGTGATACGTCATTGTTTTCTCTCACTCAGAAGTTAGTATGGGTAGAAAAGTGATGGTGTAAAAGAGATACATTCATATTGTGAACCTGGATTGTTTTTTAGTTTTTCTTTTAGATGTCATAATCAGAAAGTAGATCAGAGCTGTTTTTGGTAATTGTAGCAAGTACAGATCCTAAATCGTCATGTGAGCGACAAACCAGTCATACATTTAAAGTACTTATGTTTAAATAGGAACCAAGGATTAATATTTTTGATATGCTTGCATAAAGCCTTTTAAAATATTGTCACGTTGGGTCAAGGATGTAGCTCAGTGGTAGAGTTGTATTTGCTCTGTGTTTGATTTTCTTAGCTCTGTAATAAATAAAATGAATAAATAATAAATAGCTGTTCTTTATGTGACTGGGATAGGACATAAAGGCTCTCCCTCTCCCAGATATAAACTAAAAGTGTTCTATGTGAAATAATTCCATGGTGACTTTTGAACAGTTGCTGAGATGTAAATTATTTATTTTATATGTGTGAGTTTTGCTTACATGTCTCTGTAGCACATGCATACTTGGCAGAGGCCAGAATACTCGGATTCCTGGAACTGGAGTTCCAGAAGGCTTTGAACAGCCATGTGCGAACTTCAGTTATAGAAGGTTGAGGGCAGCCATGTGGGTGCTGGGAATCAAACCTGGACCCGCTGGAAGAACAGCCAGTGCTCTTAACTGCTGAGCTATCTCTCCAACCCCAAATGCATATTTTTGTCTTTGATTATCCATATCAATTGTGAATAAAATTGGGATGTTTTGTGCAAGTAACTGAATTTCAGTCATACTTGTTTTAAAATATGCTGAATTACCAGTATTTCTTGTATATTATATTTCTGAAAGGCTAGTGTGTTTAAAAAGGTAATCCAAATATAAAAACTCTTGGTATTTTAGAACAAAACAAAAACTAGACCTTGTATGTGTAGATGTAAGGTGTAAATATTTGGAGGGCGAAGATTGAGTGAAAGAATGTCTCTCAGGTTCAGTTGCTCTGCCCTTCATCTGTCTCTCATGTGTCAAGAGGCAAACAATATTTATTTTAAACAAGACGTAATTCAAACCAAAAAACCAAACAAATAAGTTACTTCAGTGAGTGCTGAGCTTGGTAGCTTAGACTTGGTGTAAAACTTATTGTTTACAAAACTATCTAAATTATTGAGGGAGGGAATTTAGATGTTAGGAAGTGACAGTGTTTATTGTTAGACTGTTAGTGAATGGGTAACTGCTTTGTCGTAAATGAATTGACATTGGCTTTGTAATTTAGCAGAATGGTATGTAAAGTGATACTGAAATGAGTCGTGATTAGGTTGGTAGATAATTTATTTCTTGTTAGCCTTACCATATTTCTTGCATTATTGCATATATTGTATTATACATTTTATACTTTATGGCTAATGAACTAAAGCATGAACGTAACTGCTAACTTTATATTTTTAACTGCTTAGTCTTCATATGCATGCTACACCAAATCAAAGCTGTGCCCTATAGATCTTTTTAGAAGTATTTCCTCTTAATGAAGTAAGCTTCCAATATTCTTATCTACTTGTCTAATCTTGACTTAACATTTGAAGTTTCATAAGTTACAAGGTACTTGTAGTGTGCTTGAACTTGGACTGTTGCAGAATATTTGAAATGTGCTTGTTAATCAGTATAGGGTGGAGAAAACATTTGTTAAATGTGAAAAAAGGTTGTATTTTAAAATAGGTACCTATCTTAAGGTAAAATAGTTTTTATTTGATGCATTTTCTTTGGCTTCAACTTTAGCAAAATGTCGTTAGTTGGTGAAACAAAGGTGGACTATATAAAAAGAATCTAAAGCACTCTTAAGCTTTTGAGATGGTGACCTGTGTTTCATGAGTAAGTATGTAGTTCTTGTTGTCCGGTTTGAAAGAAAACCAGTTAGATCTCATACTACCTAATTACAACTTAGGAAGGTCAGAAATGATAACAAAAGGTAGTGCAGTTTGTACAGGAAGGGATTCCTTTATGGGGAAGAATGAACATACTGTGGGTGTCTAAATCATTAAAGGAGGTCTTTAGAAAGGTGAAATCAGTCCATTAAGTATACCTGAGAGATTTTTATGGATTGTTTCTGTGCTGTCTTTATAGCACTATGAATTTCTAATGGTTCAATATGTTATTTATTCTCCATTGCTATTTAGAAGCCCTACCATTTTAATTATATGATTTTATAGCTGATAAACCTTTTATTTGGGCCTGGGGAGATGACTCAGTAGGTAAAAAAATACTTGCTGTGCAAGCATGAGGACCTGAGCTTGGATCCCCGGCATTGACCTGTGTCACCCTGTGTAGTGAAGGGGTGAGATCAAGGTCTGTCGAGAGAACCTTTCTTTAAAAATAAGTAGGAGAATGAAAGAGGAAAAAGAGGAAGACACCTTATTCTGACCTGTGTGTACGTGTGCACACACATACACATAGCAGTGTACACACATGCACACACCAGTGCACTCACATACACATACCAGCATACACATACCAGCACACACACATACCAAAAAGATCTTTTAATTTTTTCCTTCTCCTGATTCCCACCTTTGTGAGACACAATCTTATATAGCCCACGCTAGCCTCAAACCCTGAAACACCAGACTGGTCTGTAACTCAAACCTCCTGCTTCAGTGTCCTGAGTGCTGGGATTGTATAGGGAGTGCCACTTTTTTTCTAATGTCCTAGAGGTAATGAGTAAATGGCTTGTTCTGATACAGGTAATTTTTAATAATAATTAATACAATTAATTTTATCTGTTAATATTTCAAGTTTTCTAGTTTTGTAGTTCTTGTATTGACCACTTGGCTTTCAAGCCTTTCTTGGTAGTGCAGTCTTTAACTTTTCTATTATGCAAGGTAGTTCTTAATGGTTATAATTTGCGCATGTCATACTAGTCTTAGGTGCTGAGAATTCAGAGGTAAATACCCCTTGTTTCCCACTTTCATTAAATAAGTATTTAATGAATTAGTCAAGTCACACTTACACATGTGACGGGTACGGTAACAGCTCTGTCATGACAAGTGCAGATGAAGGAAGGCTGGGACTGCTTGTGTAACTGGCAGTGCTCACTGGAGGATATGCCCTGTGTGTGGTAGTTGAAGAATAGAAAAAGAGCAAGGGTTATACATTAGGTTCATTTTGAAAATTATGTGGACTAGCTATTTGGATTCCAATAATATTTTATAAAAATCCCTAAAATTTTATTTGAGGTATATATGTGTTCAGACAAATGAATATCACAGTGTATGTTTCAAATGCATCATCAATAAACCTCACCATGTGGGTCCCAGGATGTAACTAGGGCTCTGGGACCACTTGCTTTATCTCTCTGATATGCCATCCAATATTTTAAGCCCTACTGAGATTTTCATTATAATTTATATTTTTAGTGGGTATTTCCTGTGTACCTAATTCAGTTTGGGCCTTCAACTATAGACCAGTATTAATGTTAAGGAGTATTCATTCAAATTATTGCTTAAAAATTTTACTTAAGTGACTTTTTGATAAATATTTTAATGAAATACGAAGAGAATGCATCAGCCTAGTTTGTGATAAATGTAAGGCTTACTGATGATGTATTTCAAATTTATATTTAAGTATTCTTTTAGGCAATAAATAAAGGATGATATTTATATACTTAGAACACAGTTAATTTTATTATGTAAACATATTCCTTCTGAGTATAAATAATAAAAACTTATTTTTATACTTAATTGACAGTGCCCATTTCTTAGGTGATCCTGACTCTGTGGTCACCTGTTAGATCCTGATGGGGAACTTCGTGTGCTTTATTGTCTGTACTTGAGGACTGAGGGATTCGTTGTTGTCTGAGAAGGGATCTCCTTAGGTCGTACAGACTGTCCTGGAATCAGCAGTCTTCTCCCAAGTCCTGAGATTATAGGCCTGTGCTACCACATCTACAAATTAAATAATTATTTTATACAGTATTATTTAATGTTTCTCGAAGGATATAGTGAGACTTAAAGAAATTTGGTGTTTTCTGTTTTTTGGATTTTTATATTTCAGCAGTTATTTTAAAATGTTATATGTAATATCCCATATATCTCAAAGTTATTAGGAAACTAAGAATTTCTAATATTGTCTGCTTTGGGACTACCAATGTCTCTTTTTGGGCCAAACGTCAGTTCTCAGTTTGATATGTCATTTGGAAGACTTTTGATCTCTAGATTTTAAGAATCTATATTTTCTCTTTTGTAACTCATCATTTTGTAATGATTTGCTTAATGTCTTTTTGCTGAAACATATGATTCATGTTGAGCATTGGTTGCTTTTCCTTATTGTTTCTTTAATGTATTAACACAGTGTTTTGACCTTGTAGATTCTTTATAGAAAGTTACTTTAAAAGTTACTAATAATGCAGAGCCCCAGACAAACTGAATAGGCTATTAAAAACGACAGAGAGGAGCACATTCTTGTTCTCAAATACACATTTTTTTTAAATCCTTAGAACCCCTCAGACTTTAATTTAGGCCTTTTTTAAAACTCTCATAATATGCAATTAAGATAATTACAAAATGGTAAAAAGGCTGAAATTATTCCTAAGGACTGTAAGAGAATTTACAACAAGAGCCTGGGAAACTGTTTGGAAAGAGTAGAGAGCTGGGTATGGTGACTGTAATCCCAACAGTCGATTGTCCTGAGTTCCAGACCAGTGTGTGCTTGTAGAGACCATGTCTCAAAACAAACAGAAAGGGCAATTGGAAGACATTTTTTATTTTTTATTTTTTTATTTTTTGAGACAGGGTTTTTCTGTGTAGTTTTGGAGCCTGTCCTGGAACTCGCTCTGTGTGACCAGGCTGGCCTCAAAGACGCAAAAACTGCCTCCTTAGTGCTGGGATTAAAGGCATGTGCCTCCACCGCTCAAGTGGAAAGTAGTTTTTCAAAGGTAGTGTTTGATTTTATAACAGCTTAATTTGTTAGCATGCGTAATCTTTCAAGGCGTCATTTGTCTTATAGATAGAATAATCTAGGGGTAATCTAGTATCATAAAGAAGTCAACTGGTATAATTTGCTAAAGATTAAAAAATGTATTTCAGAAAGATCTCTAATCTGAATGATAGGGTTTAGAACTGTTAGTGTTAAGCTTTTGTTATTGGAAACTTTTGCCTAATGAGGTAAAGCATAATAGGCACCAATGGATATTTAGTGGGCAAAGTAAATGGAAACAAATGGTTACCTGTGAACGTATTGGAATAGTATAGTAGCCTCTATACTACCTTAAAACTTTTCTAAGGTGGAATTTTATATTTAATCTCTAGTTTTTTGGGTTAGCTGTGCAATATGTAAAATTTTGTAGCATTTTTTTCTTGCTCAGTGGTGTTTGAAAATGTAACCTGTTATAGTAACATGACAAAATGGCCTAAGTGTTGTTACAGTTTTTATTGTTTAGTGGAAGTAAGCTTTTGTTTCGCTTGTCATCTTTCAGTTATCTGGGTTGGGAAGCTTAGGTTTAAGATTGCAATTATTTCTTTACTAGAATGTATTATTGAATAAGAGATTGGATGACCTGAAGAAGAGAGTATATAATTGTGAAGCTTTAGTTTGTATATATTTGGGATAGAGGGTTGGGCATTTCACTCAGAGCCTTTATTTCTAGTTCAAATATTGGCCTTTATATCTTAATATTAAGACGTCTTGAATTCTGTGACTATATATGGGTATGTAGAAGAAAAGTTACTTTTGTTGTTAAAACAAATAGTGGCTTATTGCCATGTGTTAATCATAGTTCTGAATTCATAGAAGTGAGATCCTTATATACTAGGAAGTTTAAAATAGTAAATTTTATGATTTAATCTTGAAGATGTTTATTTCTGTGCTTTGGAAGTAGTGTTCTGGAATTCTTAATACTGGAACTATGGCCTCGATTCAGAACACCCACTGAGCACCGGTGGGAACTTGGCGTGCTAAGTGGCGTGTAGTGCTACAGTGTTTAAAGCCTTCATCTGCCTGTTGTGTAGTAGCTTATTGTTGTGCATGCAGAGCATGTTGAAGAACCAAGTATGTGATAGTGCAAAGACTCAAACCAGCAGGCTTGGTTCGGGTGCTAAAGACCTGAATTAATCAGATAGGATGATCCATGAACATGTGCCATAAATTGAATGGTAGATGTTTTATGTATTAAATAGAACAGTTATTTCGGAGCTTGAGAAATAAAATTACTTTTTAAAAATAGAGTCACTATTTTCAAAGCAGCTTTAACTTTTTTTTTCTTTTCTTTTTGCCATGCCAGGGGTATAGTGCCCAGCATCTGGGAGGTGAAGGCTGGAAAACTGAAGCTCAGTGTTGTCTTTGGTGTCACAGTCATAGTAAATTCAAGGCCAGCTCTCCCTCAAAATTTATTTTTTATTTTTTAAACTAGGGTAAGTTCAGTAACTAAAATGCAAATATTTCCACAATCTTGCTTACAGTACCTAAAAAGTTCTGTGAATAATTTTCATTTTACCTTTATTAATAAAAATATTGTATGTAACATATACCTGTGCAGAGACCTGAAGGTGAAGTCATGTGTTTTTCCCTCTCACTCTCTACCTTATATTTTGAGATAGGGTTGCCCTCTGAATCTAGAGTTTATCAGTTCAGCTATTCTGGCTGACCAGAGCTCCATGCCTTGCCTATGTCTGCCTCCCCCGTGCTGGGATAACAGATACATCCCTCCATGCTGACTTTTTACTTGAGTGTGATAGATTTCAACTGAGATCCTCATGCATGCAAAACAAGCGTTCAATACACCCAGCCATCTCCCTCCCCTGTGATCTAATCAAAACCCACTTATTCCCCAAGGCTCCATCCCTAATGATAATCACAATGGGCTAAGCATAAGCCATAGCAGCAAGGAGTTCAATTCTTAGCAGGGAGGGTTACATTTAGAAGGTAGCATATCCAATTGGAAATTGTATGGTTTGGTTTAGTGTGTTAAATTATAAAGATAGTACAATGTCTGCTGCCTTTCAGTATTTTGAGTCCCATTGGATGAGAGAAATTCTTTTTACTCGTAAGTCAAATTAGTCATGGCTGTTTGATGTTTCTTTTGATCTTATATGAGTGGTTTTGCTTTGAAATACTTGGAAATGCACAGATATTAACCATTGATCTGGAGAGTCAGCTCAGCAGTAAAGAGCATTGACTGCTCTTGCAGAGGACTGGCGTTTGATTCCCAGCTCCCACATGGCAGCTCATAGCTATCTGTAACTCCAGTTCCAAAGGTCCAAACACCCTCTTCTGTCCTCTGTGGGCGCCAGGCATTTTGATGTTGAGATTGTTCACATGGTAAATTAGAGAGTTGTAGTCCCAGTTAAAGTTTGTGCTGTGGTTTGCTAAACAGGAATTTTCAGCTCTTTGTTTTAAATTTGTGTGTCTGGAATCTAAGTTACATATAAAGTGATATAAATTTCCTGGGAAAACTTCCACTTATTTATAACAATATAAAGTAAATAATCCTGTGTCCACATCTGCCAAACTATTAGTATTTTATCTTGCTTTCTTGTCAAGAAAAGGGGGAAAAGTAATTTTGAAGGTGCTGTATGAATGAATGCATGATATTCTAATTAATATGGACATGTAGAGAAAACTTTTACTGGCAGGAATCCCTTTAAACCCCTGTGAGAACTAGTCCTATCTTAGATTCACTTAGCTGTCTTAAATGGGTAATATTATGTAAGAATGTAAGATTACATTCCTTAAGCATATTAATATTGTCACATATTTTCTTGTTCTTTGGACTCCTACTTTAGCCTTCTGATTTGGAAGAGTTTCTTCTAAAAGTCTTTACCTTGAAAAATAGTTTTATGTCATTTAGACGCAAGAGTTGTTTATTTTTATTCTAAAATTATTTAAAAGAATAGAGAACTTTTCAGATCTTTATAAACAGTAACAAAAACATTAGTCTTGCCATCTTTAAGGTATTCATATAAAACTCTGAGTGAAGAAGAGTTGCCTATAAACATGTGAGTGATAAGGATTATATTTTCAACCGTATCTAGCAGATGTTTATTGATCTATGTTTATTTATGGTAAATAAATTTCTGATGCCTTGTATTATGAAGCACTTCTTATAAAAATGCTTCTTTATGTAAGGGGTGAAATTTCTAGCATGGTGTATAAAAACTTAACAAAGCCAGATGTGGAGGTGCACACCTGTGGTACACATCTGTAATCCTAACACTTTATAGACTGAGGCAGCGAGATCAGGAGTTAGATTCCTGCCTGGGTTGCATAGCAAATTCCAAGTCATCCTGGAATATATAAAAGGCCCTGCCCTAAAAGACCAGAACAAAACAACAGCAGAAGAATTCCAAAGCATAAGTTGAACATTTGTTATTATTACTATTCAATAAATGCAACTGTTGAAATATTGAGACCAAAACAAAACAACAGCAAAAGAATTCCAAAGCATAAGTTGAACATTTATTAATTATTATTACTATTCAATAAATACAACTGCTGAAATATTGTTCTAACTACTGGGTTGTAGCTAAAAACAGATAGGATGGTTCCTGTTTACTTATTACCTTTTAATGGAAGAATCTTACCTGAGAAATATAGGATGTTAAGTTCTCTGGCAATGGTTGTTGGAGGAGGCCTCTTGTTTGTTCCTGGTCGCTTAGCCCCAGATTACACAGAAACTGTATTAATTAAATCACTGCTTGGCCCATTAGCTCTAGCTTCTTATTGGCTAACTCTTATACTAATTTAACCCATTTCTATTGATCTTTGTATCACCATATGGCTGTGGCTTACTGGGTGAACTTCCCAGAGTTTGTCTTTGGTGGCTCCATGGCTTCTCTCTGACTCCACCCTTCTTTCTCCTAGCATGCTGTTTAGTTCCTACCCCCCCCCCCCCGCCCCCGCAACTCTGTTATGGTAATCACAGCATACAGAGAGAAATCCCACATCAAGTGGTTTTTGTTTGTGTTTTTAAATTATTGTTTCTAGTTTTTAAAACAGAGTCTCACTTTGTAGTCCTGGCTGTCCTGAAACTCCCTGTGTAGACCAAACTGACCTTGAACTCAACAGAAATCTGCCTGCCTGTGTCTCCCAAGTTCTGGGATTAAAGGCAAAGACCACTCTGGCTGACAGTTGGCTTTTTAAAGTGGGAGGACAGAAGAGATGATACGAAGAAAGGCTTTTCAATAATAAGGGATTCCAGGGAATTTGCCAAGTGAAGAGATTTATTTCTGTATTTGTAACAGAAGAAAGAGCTTGTGCAAAGTACAAGTTAAAAGAAATGGTAGGCTCTGATGTGATTGTGAAAAAGGGTCGTGTGACCAGAGTATAAAATGGAAAACACTATGGTTGTGGCAAAAGTGAGCAGGGACAAGATCTTAAAAAGATTGCAAATTACTGTTAAATGTTTTTAGGCTTTATTTTGAGAGCTACCTCTAAGTTTGGACAGTAACCTATTAGGTTTGTTTGAAAGATCACTCTAATTACAGTGATTATGTTAAGAATAGAATGAGGTTGGATATGGTAAGGCAGGTAAGAAAACCATAGGAGAGAATTGCTTATACCTGATTGTGAGTAGGATCCAAGTCTACTTTGTGGATCATGGCATTGGGAATAGAGAGGTTGAAGTCAGGAGAAGTTTTTGGAGAAGAAAATACTAGGATTTGGTAATTGTTGAGATGTAGGAGACTGAGGTTGATTTCTGTATAAATGATCTCTCTCAGATGTTCCTGATCTACTTGGAGGTCTACATTGATCATCTTCTCTTTATGCTTACCAACACATTTCTGCGTGGCTTTACCTGCTTGTCTGTAAGTGTGTAGCAAGTACTGTGCACTGAATACACACTTCACACTTCGCACACTGAAGTGTGTGAAGAATAATGTAATAAATATTGACTGAATAAAGATAATACTTGTTAATTAAAATTTTAATGTTCACAATTGGATAAAATTGTCTTTTAAACTGCTAATGTCCCAAAACATGTTTGTCTACTTATGAATAGATCATTTTATGACCTTTGAATACCATTTGTAGAAAGTATATAGCTTTGACTTGGAGTGCTATATAAATTAAGTTCTTTAATAAAGTTCCTGTAGGCTTTATTAACCTCTCTTCTTTTATACAGTCAGGCTTTTTTTTCCTAAATTTTATGTGGTTTTCTTAGTCAGTGTAAGAACTAACATACCTAGCCAGTGTTGGATTACTTTTGTTGTTGTTTACAAATTATGAAAGGAGTGTTAATCATTATAATATATTTAATAAATGTTCAATATACAGATAAAAGTAAAAACCACCCTTAATTGAAGGGTTATATCACTAGCATTTGTTGAGTTTTCCTAGACTTTTAAAATTTCATATATATATTTGTGAGTCATTAAAAATCTCAGATGAGAAGCCTTATAACATGCATATAAAACAGGGTATTAATATGCCTTTCATGCAAAGTAACTAAGTAATGGGTTACTTAGTTACATATAAATGAATCCCTTATGGTCTGTAGAGGTGGCTCAGTAATTGAGATTACTTGTTGCTTTTCCAGAGGTCCCAAATTCAGTTCTGAGCACACATGTTAGGCAGCTCACAGCCACTGTAGCTCTATTTTCAGAGGATCTGTCTGACACCTTCTGGCCCCTGCGGGCACCCACATATTCAGGGCAAATACTCATGCAGATGCGAAATTTAAAAAGAAAAATCTAAAAATAAGTAAAGGGGCCCTAAGCTTCATTTCTGACAGGAGATCAGGTACATCACCTAAACACTTGCATGTAGCAGCACGACAGCACTTGATATAGGCGGGTGGGTCCAGTGCCACTCGGAGGGTAGCTTCTCAGGCTCAGTTGATTGCTGGCACTGAGAAATGCAGACCCAGTGAACCAAAGTAGTTTGATGTTTTGATGCCTTCTCTCTCTCTCTCGTTTTGTTTTTAGAGACAGGATTTCTCTGTAGCTTTGGAGCCTGTCCTGGAACTCGCTTTGTAGACCAGGCTGGCCTCAAACTCACAGAGATCTGCCTGCCTCTGCCTCCCGAGTGCTGGGATTATAAAGGCGTGCACTACCACTGCCTGGCTGTTTTGATGTTTTTAAGGAGAAGTAGGAATCTAGCTTTTAAATGTATATTCCTAGTGATTAAGCAGTAGTGATTTCAGAAAAATTAAAACTGCTTTATGTATTAAACACAAATAGACACATTTTCCCTGAATATTACAAAAGTAGAAGAATGAAAAGATTTTCTCATTAATAATGTAGATTAAGATAGCACTTTATGTATCAGATTGATGATGGTAATTTGAAAGATTGAGAATATAAATTAATGGAGGCTCTTTGAAAGAAGACAGTACCTCCTATAAAAATTTTAAATGTATATTGGTTCTTAATTCAACTTGTAGCAATGTGCCTTACAGAAATACTAGTTTTGATGAATGAAGGCGTATGGCCAGTGAAAGCATTATCTGTCGTGGCAAAAATATTTTTTAATATAAATGAAGAAAACATCATTAGAAACAGCCTATCTGTGGGTTGATACAGGAAGAAATTGCTATCACCATACCACAAGTCATAGCAATAAAAAAGGATGAAGTATAGCTATATGGAAAGGGTCTAGAATTTACTGCATGGAATTCTAATGGATCATACATTTATACTGTGTATGATAATTAATGTCTACAAATATTCCAGTGGGTTACACTGTGTTTTAGTGTCTTTAAGTGTCCAGTGCTTTGGTATTTTTTATGCACATTACAGTAAGAAATTCCTCTTAATATAATGACATATTAAATATTGAACTTTTATAATTTGGAGAAATATATTTGTGCCTGAGAATTGGTATTATATGACCTGTGAAATATGGAAATACACTTTTGTGCATGGTGGTCATAAAAAATACCTAGCAGTGTTGTTTTCAGTAGCCAATTCCTTAAGGTTTCTAAAGGCAGCTAGTCGTTTTTGTCAAGCCAGTATAATATTCAAAAGAAGAAAAATAAAATCTCTCTCCTACTCTGAAACTTCTGCTTAGTTTTGTTTTTTTTTAAGTCCAAATAATGTGTGTGTGTGTGTGTCTCTTTCTTATATGCATGTATATATGTGTACCATGTTTATGCTGGGTGCCCATGGAGGCCAGAGGAGGGTATTAGATCCCCTGGAACTAAAGTTGCAAAAAGATGGGTTCTGGGAATTGAACTGGGAGAGCAACAGCTCTTAGCTACTGAGCTAGCTCTTCAGTGCCCATTTTGTTTATTTTTTGATAATTTCATACCTGATGACAATGTATTTAGATCCCTCTCTTCTCCTCCAAATCTTTGTGGACTCCCCCCGCCCCCTGACTTCCCCTCTTTTTTCAACTTAACTGAATTCAGGTAGGGATGCCCAGATGTACATGGGCATAGGGCAGCATCCACTGGAGCATGGGTAGCCTTTTTCCTGGCGCTGGACTGTTGACTAGTTAGGCCTTGTGTAGGTCTTTTTCTAAACAACCATAGCTGCTGTAGCTTCATTAATATAGCATTCTGTTAGGTCCAGAAAGTAGTTTTGTAGCAGTCCTCCCCAAATCTGGCTTTTTAAATCCTCGACCCCTTCTTCTGTGGTGTTCCCTGAGCCTTGTAGAGGAGGAGGAGGTGTGACTTAGGGCCGAGTACTCCACAGCCACTTATTCTGTGCGTTTGGCTAGTTGTGAATCTAGGGGTGAGAACTGTACTAATCTGGAAGTGAGGATAAGTATTTAGATGGCAGTTTAGTGCTGTTATCCTGAGTAAAACAGTGGTAGGAAGGCCTGTGCTCTCCCAAATCATTTGTTCGTGACGAAGTTTATAGTACCAGATATGGGTTCCCTCCGCACAGTGGGCCGTAAGCCCAATTAAAAAAAATCCATTGGTTACTCCTGTAGCAGTTTTGCCACTATTGCGTCCATGGGCAAATCTTGCCAGGCTAGTCATTATTGTAGCTCCCAGAATACACAGCAGAGTATGACTTGGTGGCTTTCTTTCCCAGTAGCCTGCAAATTCATTCTAGCACTGAGAGAGCAAGTAGGAATCTTCCAGATCAGTTGATTTTTCCATGTGTTGTGATCAAAACATAGGAGTCTTTACCATCAAGTTTTAGTGAGTAACCAAGGGTAATGGCAGTAGCCTGTATTATTTTGGGAGTCTCTAGGACCCTCCCCTGACTAACAACCCCACTGGGTATCCCACACTTGACACTAGGCTTTTTGCTTACTAACCTATAGCTTCTAGGAAGGGCACTTTCCCTGTGTAACCCCAATTAACAATATAAATATATATATTTATAAGCCATATATATGCATATATATACATATTCATGGCTTATAAAGCAGTTGGTTTCCTTACACTTTTTCAAACATCCTTCTTGTTAGTTATCTTGCCTTTCTTGAGCCTTTTCCCCATTGCATCCCCCCCCCCCGTGTGCGTGTGATAACACACATGTGATCTAGTCTGAGACTTTTAAAATGAACATTAAACTTATGGTATCTTCTTTACAACTGATTGAGACAAATTGTAACAGATATAAAGGTATAAAGCAGTTCAGCATAAAGATGTATGCATATATCAATCCCTTGATCTTGTTTTCTGTCGACCATTCAACATTGCCAGGGATTGTAACATTTACATTGTGTTTGGCAGTCACACCTTTTTAGAGTCTTGTGACCAGTGCTCACAG